>JAJLZJ010000033.1:0-165109 GCA_030572155.1 Suhomyces taliae | reverse complement strand
GTAAAATCCAACGTTGCCATCGTTGGGCCCCCGGTTCGATTCCGGGTTTGCGCATATTTTTTGCAATTCCTTTAAACATACGTCCTGGAACTCTATATGTGTCAATTGAGCAGCCTTCAACAGGGTTCGACTGATTATAACCTATTTTAAGTTCTTATATTATTATTAATCGATTACATAATTTTTCAATATGGAATTTCCAATACTTAGAATCATGATTTACAATGAAATCTACTGATCTCTTTTTAAGAAAATTAAAATGCAATTTATTTAAACGATATATCTATCTATTTTTTTTATGGGGTTGAGGTTGAACCTTCAGAATAAGCTTCATGCTTTTCGGAGTTAGAAGGATCCCATGCAGCACTTGGAACTCTTAAGCCACCACCCATTCCCGAAATTGGACGGCCAAGAGCAGCTTCGTGGTTTCTACGGTCTCTTTCGAATTCCTTCCATCTCTTCATAGTGATATGAGATGAATCGAAGACACCTTCGACATCACCATGAGCACCTTTATCACCACCTTGAACCACTCTGGTTTCACCCCAACTGAAATCATCGAATTTCCAGAAAGCATAGACTGGTAAAACAAAATTCCAAATTGGTAAGGCAATAAGATAAATAAGGAAGTAAATGAAGTAAGATAAGGAAGAGACTGTAATAACAATCAATAGACCAGGAAGACCGAAAATAACAGCCAAAAGAACCAAAGACATGACAGGAGTTGGATGAGATACAATAGCAAAAACAATAACGTAGATGGTGAAACAAATAGCAGCTGGTAAAACCAAAGTACCAATTAAATCAATGAAAATCACGAATTGCATAGAGAAACAGAAAGTACCACATAAATCTTTAACTAAAACCAATTCAAACAAATTATGAATAGTGGAGTTAATCCAACGACGACGTTGAGACAACAAAACTCTAAATCCATCAGGAACAATGGTCTTACAAGCAGCTTTAGCAACGAAAACTTGTTTTCTCTTAGGGAAAGTCTTCAACATTAATGAAGAAAGGTAACGATCTTCACCCAATAATAACAAGTTCTTTCTGTGTAAAGTATCAACAACATTATCAGAATATCTTTCAACAATATCAGGATTGGCCAAAATAGGAACCCAGTAACCATCGTTACCCTTTGGAGCCTTAATACGGTACATACAGAAACAACCTGGTAAACAAGTAACACCACCGAAAACAGATTCGAAAGCCTTAGCTTGATGATGGGAAATATAATATTCAAAAACTTGAATAGCAGTAACCCAAGAACCTCTCTTGTTAGCAATCTTTGTTTCACCACACAAACCCATAATTTCAGGATCTTTAACCATTTCTGCAACCATATGAGTCAAACTATCAGGATAAACCTTGGAATCTGCATCAACCATTAGAACAATTTCATAAAATTCTGCCATAAGACCAGTGATTCTCCAAATATTAGTTAACAAACAGTATTCCATTTCAGTCATTCTTTCATCAAACATAACCTTTTGTAAGAAAGACATTAAAATAATTTGAGAATCACGCTTACCTCTGTTACCAGGTTTAGCGGAACCAGCTTCTTCGGGAGTACCACACTTAACAACAGTAATAATAGGAACTCTTTGTTGTTTTTCAGGAGGAATAGTAGAATCATCGTATTTATAGAAACCAGCATAAACCTTAGCCATGTTATGACGCTTAGAACCTTGAGCAACTGCAACATAAGATTGAGCTTGAACTTCATCAACAGGAACAGTGAAATCAGACATCATACTCAAAGCAATTTCAGGAGTGGTTTGATCGTTACCAGAACCCTTAATCAAACCATCACAAACAACAAGCATTAATTTATGGGAGTTAGGGAAATCAGTAACAGCAATAGAATCTAAAGTAGCACGCATAGCACCTTCATCTTCAGAATAACAGGTAACAAGACAAATGGTATGAGCCAATGGGAAACCATATGGTTGGTATTCAACTGGAGGTTGAGGAACAACATCTGGATGGATAATATCAGGAGATAAACCAACTTGGTAATCATCATAAGTATTAAATGGATTATAAGTGGAAACAGGACGACTTAATAAATCAGTAGAAGAACCATGATCATTCAAATAAAGAGTAGATTGTCTAGTACCAGCATTCTTCAAGTTTCTCTTACTACCACCACGACCAAGCAAAGCAGCTTGAGTACACATAGTACTGTATTTGAAAGTTTTGGATAGTTTATCAGGGTTATCATAATATTGAGATAATTCAGGAGCATTTAATCTGGTGTTAGCTTTAACGAAAACAGATTGTCTGTTAGTCTTATTAGCCTTGTAATTAGCTCTAGCTTTAAGTGGAACTTCTTTAATACCATCAACTGGAATACCAGCAACATCAGTCCATTCATCAATAGCTCTTTCTCTTTGAGCAAAAGATTTGGCATCCATAGTATTAACACCTTGCTTTCTAGAGATAACAACTTTATAATAAACAGCCATAAGGAATCTAGCCACAACAACAGATAAAATAAAGACCAAAGAACAAATCAAAACCACATTAGAAGCAAGACAACCAATAGTATCAGAATCAATAGTACCAACCTTAATAATTTCAGATAAACATCTAGCAGCTTGTCTTTGTTTAGAGTTGGTTAAAACAAGAGAAATATCATGACCAGTAAAAGTTTTATCATTTTTCAATTGATCAAATAATTCTGGGTAGTTAAGATCATCCTTAGAAATCCAGTTAATTAAATCAAGATCTAAAACATTACCAGAGTAAACCACCAAATTTCTACTAGAGTTTTTAATATCATCCCAAGTGAAATAAACTTGACCATTAACCTTTAAGTTATAATAAGCATCTCTAGCTTTATCACTGGTGTGACAAGCCCAACCTGGATAATAAACTTCAGAAGTGTTTGGAGCTGTAGAACCATCTTGATCAAAAAGACGACAAGGCATATACCAAGCTAAATCATCACCATCAGAAGGAATTTTAGAATCTTCCTTTGGAGTAATTAAACCTTTACAATTACCATTAACATTTTGAAAAAGGAAAGAAGCATCTTTACCACCAGCCATGATAGTATCCCATAAAACATTACTACCACCTTTAATACCAGCAGCAGCAGGATGTTTAGATTTAGATAAATCATAAGTATTACCATTAATAATCAAATAAGAAGATAAAACTTCATTATTTCTAGTACGAACTTGAGTGTTGGAACAAACGGTTTTAGTGAAACCGAAACAAATATAGGCAACAATAGCACCAAGATACATGATACAAGAGATTAAACCCATTTTTTCTCTCCATGCAAATTGTCTATCTTTAGTTTTTAAACCAAATAATTTAAGAAGAGGAGCAGGAGCCCAAAAAGTGATAGCATAACAGTATGCTTTCCAGAAATAAATATCATGCTTAGGTTTTGTTTCTTCAGTGGTAGTTTTAGTTGGTTTGGCAATGACCTTATTTTTAGAAGGAGCATCATATCCATATTCATCATTTAAACCATAAACTTCACGTCCTTCAGGTTTAGGACCACCAGGGGATGAGTTATGAATATCCATTAAGGGAAGACCTTCATCTTCATCTTCACTTTGAGAAACATTATTATTATTGGTGGTGTGTTTACTATTACGGTGATGACTCTTTGAAACATCATGATATGAGTGAGAAGGACTAACTCTATTTTCTTGAGAAAGTTGAGGATCCAAACCGGTGGAGGATGGTTGAATCTTCAAGTGATTGGCCTCCTGTTGAGCAACTTGGGTATAATGATAACGAGGGTGATTTGGATCAATTCTTGATCTTTCCGGTCTAACAAGAGACTTCTTTCTAGAGATGTCACCCGATTCCGGATCGAACTCGGTATATTTGTTGGAATTGGCGCTGTTTTTGTAAGACATAGCGGACAGTAGCGAAAGACAATCAACTAATGGAAACGATTTGAGACGTTCTGAATCAGACTTTTTTTTAGTTTAAGCGCTTGGGCGAAGTAGTCCTTTGGTTCTTTTAAATCAAACAAATAAATAAAGAACTTGGAGCGAACAAACGAACGAAGTGCGCCGTGGGGTGTGGGGGGAAGTAAATGGGGGAATTTAACTCTTTTTAAAATAAAAGAGTTGGTTGGTTGGATGAAGCAGGACTCTTAATTGAAAGTGGTGGAAAAAGTTTGTGAGGGCACAGGATCATGATAATATAAGAAGAGGAAGAGGAAGGTGACACAAAGCCGCGCCGAAAAGTAAACAAATTAAAGGAGTTACTACGTCTACGTTCTAGAAGGACCTGATGGCGAAGCCTAAAGTGAGAAACCAACAGAAGAATCCTTTTTTTCGATACATTTAGCCAGCATGTATGGAACTGGTCAGAAGCATATAGATACAATTTCTTACATGGTCCCGTGATAACTCCCTCCATCTCCTCTTTGACATTAAAACAATTGAATTGGGGTATTAATTCGGCCTTAAACCCCATCTAATAACCCCCCTAGTATAAAGGGAAAAAAAAAATGTGAGTCTCCTCTTTCCCCCGTTTTGGGAGGGTGGAATGCGACTAATGATGGTAATTTGTCCCGATTAGGAGGATGATCTGGTCACGTGCGCCGCCGAGGAATAGTATTTTTAGAATTATTTTTAGTCCTGAAAATTGAAAATTCAGGCGTATAAGGGGCGCCTTACTACAACATCACAAAGGGTGTGATGGTAAAAGGAGGATGAGCCTGGCGATCTCCAGCCGAAGGGTCACGACACTGTTTCGGATCCTGTCCGCCCGAAACAGCAGAAGTGGAGGAGCCTGTTTTTCCACCTTTCCTACCTTTAAATCTACTGCCCTATCTATTTGTAGGCATTTGGTTATATGAGTTACCTACACATTTCGGCTCATCGTGTGCTCGCCTGAACTGGTCCTGATCCCCCACCTACTAACGGGATTGTGCCTTCTCATGGTTACCACACCGCCTCAATATGTGCCTATATTTGGCACAATTTATGTATGTAATTTAGAGATTGACGTAATAATCTTCTATTAAGGGCCAATGCATCCAATTCACTGGTGTTATCGCTTATTAACGTTGTCTACCCAATCAAAGGGTTTGTTTACATAAGAGATCAGTTAAGTCCATAAATAAGTTTCCGATCTGTTTCATGACCTAATCTCTCTTTTTTTTTTGTTGTTGTTGTTGTTGTTGTTTTTCTCACACTCTCGTCGTTTCACCTTCAGAAACGGTCTGCACCTCGTCTCTTTAACGGTCATGTCTCAATTCAGTTTCAAAAAATGCCGATTTTGTTTCATATTTTGTTCCAATAAGAATTAAAGAATTTCACGTGATATCCACGTGATGCACCTATATATCCTCTTTACATATTTATAACACAAGTATACGTGCCATTCCTAGTAAAAATATCAATGGGTTATAGTTTTAGGCTTCAGAAAGGATAAAATAATAGCTGCCTCTTTTTATAATTTTTTTTTTTTGGATAGTTTGACACTCTTGAAAAGCTCATAAATCTTGGACATTTCCCATTTTGACGAAATACCAATATATAACCTAACAAAGAAATCACAATTCATGTCCTCTCCATTCTCTTGCTTCTCTTCTCCTACACGATTTTTATCTACATGAATTATACATAACGCACATGCAGTTTCGTTTATTCATCTATCAATACACCTCTCTTCTAGAAGCTCAATGCCTTTTCTACCAAATCATCAAGTCCTCTGATTCTTGAACTGTATCTCACAACCTTCACCAAAAGACGATGCAATTTTCTAAAATGAGCTTTGTTTTCTGGTTCCCATTCCACCGAGTTTAATCCTCTAAGAATAGTAACAATTTCCTGTTCTTGAAGCTTAGAAATAGGACATCTATACAATAATCTTTCTTCACTAATAAACCTTCTCAAACAGAATGCTGCACGACACACCAAGTATTTTTGACTGATTCCATTCAAATGTGAATTCTTAGGAGTTTGGGAATACCTGATAATTTCTTCAAGACATCTGTATCTAGTATGTTGGTTTCTATATTTTTCAATTGCCTTAGTAGATCCAAGAGAACTATCAAAATCATACTTGGTGATTTTATCTATCAATAAATCAGAATTCTTTGAGGAATCTAAATCTTCAATAATTGAACTATCTGCATTATCAAACTTGTATAAGAATGAATTCTCATAAATACTCTTCAAGAAATCATCAATTAATTCTTCATTGGTAGTTTCCAATAATTTAGGTAATACCAAATCAATTAATTGATTATATTGGTTGATTTTGATATCTTCATCTTTATCTAATTCTCTTTCTTCATCAGCATCTTCTTCAAGAGAAATTCTTACTGAATTCATGATTAATTTCCATAAATCTTCATCAAGTGGACCTTTTTCAGTTTCTGCCAATACATTTCTAGTCAACAAGATTAAGATCTCATATGCTTCAACCCAAAGTTCCTTTTCTTTTGGAATTCCACTGAACTTATTACCTACCACTTCAAGAAGGGATCTAATGATTTTATTAGCACCTTTATCGTCCAATAAAACTCTGAATTCACTAATACTTTCCACTTTTTCTCTAAGCAATTTAGCACTGAGATGACTAACCGCCACAAATGTAGGGATTTTATATTTTGAAGTGATAGCAGTATTGCCTTCCAATTTCTGTAAGATTCTGCTTCTTACACCAAATGGATACACAATCATTCCACTTAATTGTTGAATCACTTGTGATTGGATATGCTTGCTCTTGGTGTCTATGATACGCAAGTTGTTGATCGTTGATTGTTGCAATTTAGTTGGTTTGTTGTTATCCAACTGAGTTCCTGTTAAAAGAGGGTATCTGGCACACTTATTGATCAAAGAAATAACTACTTTAGCATCTTCCTCGGTCAAATCTTCCTTGATAATATGGTACAAGGATGGAAAACATTCCATCAATGCTGCAGCCGAGTCTTGATTATTAGGATTAACAAAATCATACTCCACAGGGACTTTAACCCAGAAATCAAATAGAAGTCTCTTTATCTTATCAAAGTTATCAGAATCTTCAAATTTCTTTTGGCCAAATGGTATCAATAAATCTCTGAATGAACGGAATACTTTCATATTCATTTCTAACCATTTGAAGGCCACTAATTTTTCGAAGTACTCAATTAAAACCCTCCATTTATCATAAATGTTCGAAATTTCAAAGTCCATCATGAATTTGTTGAATAAAGAAATTAATCCTGAAAGAATTAAACCGAAACTTTCTAACCATTCCTTTTTATGATGCTTTGAATCATTCAAATCCACCTTGAGTTCAAATATTGGATGAAGAACAATCGCATACACGAGATCCCATGAGCTTGACAAATGTGATCCGTGAACATCTATAATTTGGAAAAGTGTCTGGATTGATCCGTCTCTAACCTGGTCTCTTTGATCTAATGAGAGCTTCACTAAAGTGGAAAGTAAATAGATATCAAGTGCAATGTAATAAATACTGCTTTGTACAGCTGATTCATCACTAGTTTTATCTATAACACTAACCAATTGTTCTTCGTTGTGCACTTCAGAAATCTTGGATACTTCCAAAGTAGTTCTACTGATTCTCAGCTTCAAACTATCACTGATTAACCAGAAATAACTGACAGAACTGAAAGAAGTATTTAAATCAAAGTTTTGAGAGCAAAAGTTTCTCAAAGTATCAATCAATAATTTCAATTGACTGAATGGAAGGGTTGACATAAACTCATCAAGGATTAATTTCAAAGTACGGAAAGATGAATCGATAAGTAATCTAACCTTTTCACGTAAATTATTTTCATCATTATACCAAGAAGTAGTCTTGAACGGAGTATCCAATATTTCAAATACCAAGTTCCACGAATTTTGATAGTAAGTATCGTACTTATCGATCAACTCATGGAGTGTTGCTAGACAAAGATGGTGAATTTCTGTCTCACAGTTGAGCACCAAGAGTTCCTTTGGAACACCTAACGAGATTATTTTATTCAAAAAGAGCTTGATTGCTGAAAGGGACTTGGATGCGGTGACAGTAGAATCTGATTCCTTAGCAAAACCATTGTCGGTGATGTGAGCAATAAGAGCATTGAACTCTTTAGCAATATGAATACGGAGATTGTAATTGATGGTTCTATCAGCACCCAATCTGAAAATATAATTACAGTAGATATCCCAAATAGTGTCAGATTCAATAAGGAATTTGTTGGAGTTGACCTTAAGGACATTGGAAATGTTTGTGAGATAAAAGGTCTTGTTGTATGGACAAACCACTAATGGTCTAGCAGTAGTAGAAGCACGAGTTTGTTCTTTGGCATTAGTAGCTTCAATTTCACCTGCTGATGCCTTTTCATCAACTTCTTCTTTTTTGTCTTGTTGAGCTCCAACTAACTCGTCAGATAACTCAACCAACGCTCCCATAAGACTACCAAAGGATTCCACTGGGAATTCATCCACACTCTCCAAAAGCTTCCTCTTACTTGTTTCCAAATTAGAATGATCTTGAGCGCTCAATTTTGGTGCTTCACTATTGATCTTGATACTGTTAAATTGGTCTGGTCCATTCACAAAATAGTCACTCCATTGGAAGGTCATCCAGATGATTTTCCATGACTGACCTAAGGTAGATCCCAAAGAAACACCAAGATTGGCCAAGGCTCTGATACAGGTTACATGACGGGAATTGAAGTTTCTAGAACCAATTTGTTCTAATGTCTTTGGAGGAGCTTCTGGTGCAGGAGCTTCTGGGATTGGTCCATCTGCTGGCTGTATAGATGCCAAAGATCCCACAAGCGATTCACCAAATGCCAATAATTGCTTTCCTTGTTCCTGTAATGAGCTTCCATTGGATTTTTCTATCTGTTCTTCATTATTGATAATTGCTCTAGAAATAATCATTAGAAGTCCATCACGTAAACTAGATAACCCTAATAAACCTGTAGAGTGGGTGAAACGTTGTACAGATCTAATGAGCATATGGAAACTCTCATTATCCATATCATAATACATAAACTTTTCAAACAATGTGGAGATATTAGGATAACTGGCTTCAATGAAATAATTAGTAAATTCCACGTCTGCCTCGATGGTAGCAGCATGGGAATCCTTAGATAAATCTTGTACAAAGTTGGCAATACCTTCGGAGTATAATAATAAAATATTGAAGGTAAGGTAAATTGGATATGTTGGAGGAATTGCTTGAGGAGGATCCACTTTATCTAAATGATCAAGAATGGATATTTTCATATGGGAAGTGGATTTAGAAATATACAATTGTTGTTGTTGTGGAAGTCTTAAAGATTGATGGGATACAAGGATAGGATTATTCTGGAGGTATGTGATAAGGATGGTGTTGAGTTCCTGTATGACATTCTTCTTTTTATCATCATTATCGTATTTTTCAAAGATGGACTTGATGGTTGAAAAATCAGAAAAGAGTCCCTTGTAAAGTTCAAGTACTAATATTCTTTCCCATAATTCTTCTTCGGTGTCATTGAGAAGAATATGATTTAAAAATGATAAAATGACTTCACTTTCGATCTCTAAAGTGTTTAATTGAGATGATAAAAGCACCAAAAGGACTCTCATAGTTCTGGTGACTAGGGTAAAGCTCTTGGTAGTAGTACTTAATATTCTCAAGAGTGAAGGAATAAGTTTAACTCTTAATAAGTAAGACATTTCAGCCCGATCATTGAAAAGTGACTTGTGTCCTGAAAGAATGTTTTCCACAATTTCTAGTACAGAAGCAGTTTTGATATGAACAAAGTCCACCAAGTAAGTTGGTTTTTCGTTTTCGATCAAATGGCACAAATCTTGGAAGATCTCAAATGATTCATACGAAGTATGGGGCACCTCCACCTCCACATCGTTTTCTAAGGTGACTTTATGGCTAGGGTGGGCACCATCTTCTCTCTGGCGTCTTTCTTCGTCGAAAACATCGCTAAACAATTGTTGGAGAGTGGCAGAAGCGGTGTTTACCACCACGGTGGCCTTATTGGAAGTAGTCAAGCTGGAACAGATTCTAAGGAGTAGAATCAAGGAATCACCTTCAATATAGTGACCATATGTTTGCATAAGGGTTGGTAAACACTGTAAGATTCTCAATTGGATGTCTACCGCCAAATTGGCTGCTTCTTTAAGTCCCTCCAATAACTCGTCGATACTGGCTAAAGGTACCAGTTTAGTCATGATAAGTTGATGGATCATAGGAATTGAAATGGTGACGATCTTGGCATTGCCTGTCTTGACAGCTTTGGCAAATGGAATTATCATCTCGTCCCTATGGGACGGTTGGATGTCATGGATTGGTGTTGATGGAGTATATTGTTTAAGGTGAGCGAGGTTTTGATCGCAATTGTGTTTGATCTCGGGGAATCGTCTTTTGGATTCCGTGGCGAGCGATGTGAGGCCCGTTATGAGCTGGTTAACTGTGGACATAGCCAACTGGATTAAGGGTGTTGGCGGGGCTGGAACTTGTCTGTTTAAACAACGTATTGTGTTTTGGTGATAATGAAGCGCGACTGGTGGGAGTGGGCTGGTGCCAGCGCGATGGTAGGGAGAAATGTGGTGGTTGTAGCGAGAAAGTAGTGAGAAAAGATAAGCTAGTGAGGGAAAATAGTGAGCACAGGAAGAAAAGGCGAAAATAGTGAGACAAATAGTGAGGAAATAACTGAAGAGATACCAGTACTGAATATTCAGTACTATGAATTAGATTTATCTTGGTGAAGTACCAGAAGTAGTTAATGCAAATATCTTTCTATGGAGTTAACTAATAAAGAATTGGTGTTGAATAGTAATTAATATTCTTCGATAATTTCTGCAGTTGTTGCTTTAGCTTATGATCTTAGTACTAATATTTAACTATGGAGTGCTAATACTCTTTCAGATGTCATAAAATTAATAAACATGGATAATCTGGATCAGTTACGTCACAGCAAAACTTCTAATACCCATTGATTTCAAAATTATAAACCTCAATTGAGGTGATCTTTAACCATAATCCATATTATGGGAGTCTATCTATTTCAATTCTATTCTTCCAGATCTAATGGTTATATTTACTTGTTCTTATAATTCTAATTATATTTCTCTACTGTATTAAAACATTAATAATTATTTCCATTGGATTCTATTACTCTATAAATTTCATTAGTCATACTAAAACCACCAGATTCTTAGTGTAAATTATTTATTAATTATTGTCTACTTTAGACGTGTTTAACACCAAGTATGCAAAAATCTGTAGCTCCAGCTCTTTTGTTTCCATCTTGCATCATCTTCCAACTTTTCTTGAGCAGCAACATCTGGATGAACCATGTTTCTACCAGTAGTAATATCCATTTCTTCAGCAGGAATATATAATCTCCAGCTTTTAGTCCAGATCTTATGACCAAGATACATAACCAAAACAATTGGGGCAGAAAGATAAGCTTGGAAAAATCCGTTAGCATTCAAATCTGGTCCTCCAACTGGGAATAAGGCAACGTAAAATTGAGCAACTAAGATAAGAACACAAATGAACATGGAGAAATAAGCACCAAGATCTCCACCTCTAGCATTGAAAGGTCTTTGATCAAGAGGAATACCTTGAACCTTACAAGCATAGTTAACTCTGACTTGAGCCAAAGAAATGGAGAACCAGATGAAGATGGTAGATAAACCACTGATAGCCAAAAGCCAGTTGAAAACAATTTCTTGCTTAGAAGAGGCACTGACAAAACCAATAAGACCAAAGGCTAATGCAATAAGAATAGAGAAAATTGGTCTACCCTTTTTGTCAATGTAAGACAAGAATTTTGGGCCATGACCAGCTTCAGATAAAGTAACCAAAGGCTTGTAAGAAGCGAAAACAGAAGCGTTAGCAACCGATAAAACAGCCAAAAGAATAACAACATTGAAAATAGAAGGTAAGATTTTAATACCACCATTTTTAATGGCAATAACGAAAGGAGATGCAGAAGAACCAGAGTTTCCTAATAAAGATGGGTCATTGTAAGGAACCAAGAAACACACTAAAATAATAGAAAGCATGTAGAAAACGGTAATTCTCCAGAAAACTTGTTTGATGGCATTGCTAAGGGCTCTTCTTGGATTTGGAGCAGAACCAGCTGCAATGGCCACCAATTCAGTACCAGCAAAACTAAAAGTAGCATTGACTAAAGTACTTAAAGTACCCTTAATAGAATGAGAAAAAGGACCAGGAGTATGCCAGTGTTTACCACCGATATAACCTTGAGAACCTCCACCAGCAATAAGGACAATTGCAAGGATACAGAAACCACAAATGGCTAAAACTTTAATGATTGCAAAAAAAGATTCACCATAACCGTAACCTCTAACACCAACAATGTTAATGGCACAAATGATGACATAAAATACAGCCACCCAAGCAGCTGGATTAATGCTACTTCCCCAGAAACCAATGGTTAAAGAAGCACTGACCAAGGAAAGTGGGATGGTGACAATCCATTGCAAACAATAGTTCCAGTTCATGGCAAAACCCCAAGATTCATCAATAAATCTGGTGTTATATTCAAGGAAATTACCTCTAACTGGGTAAGAACAAGTAAGTTCACCCAATGCTTGAACAATAAAGTAAATTAATACGGCAACAACAACGTAACCAATGATACAACCGGCTGGACCAGCTGCAGAAAGAGCAGTGGCACTGGAAATAAATAAACCACTACCAATGGCACCACCAAGAGCAATAAGCTTGACTTGGTAGTCTTTAAGACTATCTTCCATGGTTACAACACCGAACCCGTCGTTTTCGTGACGTTTAAAAGAGTCTATAAAAGATTTGAAGTGGCCCATTGGTTGATGGTGCTCTTTGGAAGATTCCAGAGAGCTGGCCAGGTGGTCAACACTGTTAACATAGAAGTCTTTCATGGACATGATGAAAAACAAATACCTCTTATGATACTAGCTTATGAATTTAACAATAAATGGTTGCAATAATTGCAGCCTTTCTTCTCGTTCGGGAATGCCTTTAGCGAAAAAAGAAAAAATGTGTCACTGGTCTTTGACGTGACTGGTTACTTCTTTTTCGTTTTAAAAAAGAAAGATGATGATACTTTTTTTTTAATCTTCCACCTTATAGACTGTTTGGTGAAAAAGTATTATGAAGAATTTGATGGTGCAAGGACTTCAACTTAAGTATGATCCAACCCTTTATTGTTTATTGAGTTGTGGGGTCGATAAAGATCCTTATGAAACCGAGATAGTGTGGGGCAAGGAGCCAGGGTCAAAACGGGCTGAAAGGATAAAGGATAAAGGATCTGGTTTAGAAAAGATTTCCGGTATTAGCTGCCATTAGAGGAATTAGTCCATATTTAAATAAACTGGCAAGGAGGCCAAGTGCGATTCTAGCATCAATTCTTGGCTCATACTCATCATCAATTGCCGTAGACATGGTAATAAAATTGGTAAGTCTAACAGAGGTAATTCGCGGTAAAAAGAAATTTTGGTTGCACAAATTTCCCTATTGAAAAATTTGCGGCCCACAATGGAAGTTGACATCGATATTGACAGAAACTGACAGGGAACTGGTTAAGGGTCCCAACCAACTGGGTTATGCCTCCCTAAATGGACATGTTCTTGCACCCTTCGTCAAAACCGACCTTAAATCCAGATATGGATTTGGGCTTATCTACTGTTTCTTTCTCTTGATAACTATCACCAGTTCTTGTTTAATTTAACACATCGCTTCTCATCTCTTCACTTCATGTGTCATCCGGAGGTGAGTAGGTCGCATCAACTTTGTGGGCATGTAGAAATTTTCATCCAGTGGGAGCGTTGCTGCAGCCGGAGGTTAATGACCGACTTATTCTTCCTATTAAGGCATTGCAACATAGTAGAGTTAAGGGGACTCCGCCAGTGATAATAACGCTAATAGTGAAAGGTGGTGAGAAAGCCATTTCTATTGTAACATATCCATAGTGCAGAAGCGGGATATTAAACCCGTCCGACGAAAACCGAAATCTTTTTCATCTTTTTGTTAAACTGGTTGCTAAAAACCAAGAAATCGCTATCTTCTTTGGTTTTACGAGCAACTGTATTGTAAGACGAAACAATCTTTGATTGAAATCCCTTTTTCCCCACATTATCTATGAGGTTATTGATGGCGATAAAGAGGGTTGGTGTTTATCGGCACTGTGAAATCGCTTGGCCCTTTTGGGCTGTCTTTTTTTTTTGGCCTCTTCTCTTGACTTCATTTGACCTCGTATGTTGCTCCGAGTCACTACATTCTCAACCATTTGCGCTATATTTTTTGGTAGACATTTTCTTGTATCAATAACTGTATTTCCGCCGCATGGCATGGGGCGATGACAGTATATAATGCCTTAGCATTATTGCCGTGAAACTACAATTTGCAACCATTATATTGATTAAAGGCGGATATAAATTAAATAACGCAAGAACTAAAGGCCAGATCAATCTCTGGCAGGTTTTGTAAATTTTGGGGAGCTCAAAAGCTCGTATTAAGCGTATAAGTTCACGGGAAGAAAAGTCATTAAAACGTCATAGTAGTATAAATAAATAGCAAAAAAAAAAAAAAAAAACCAGTAGGTTTGGTAGGTAGAAAGATAATTAATAACTAGATGCCAAAACTTTTTTCTCTGTTTCGTTAGGTTCGTAAGCTCATTCTCTTCATAATTATAATTATCTTCTTTGATTGGTCAATCTCATCACCTCCATTCTTAATGCATCAATTTCTGTTCTCATATTTTTTTGATTATTTTGCAATGCAACTATATACTCGGTAGCCTTTTCCAAAATTGATGACTTGTTGAGCTTCATACTACTATTACTACCATTTTGCTTATTAATTCCAGTTTCAAAGCCGACTGATTTTTCGGCAACTGCTGGAATGATTTTTTGAAGGGCTGCTATCTTATCATTAATGCTAATCCTGTATTTCTTTTCGATTTTGTTATGAGCTTGTTTCTGAGAATGAGTCAATTTTTTTCTTGGTAATCTAATTCTCTTCTTTGGTGTGTACTCTGGAGATTGTGCAGGAGAAGTAGAAGTGGTACCATTATTGTTGTTCGGATAAATAGGATTAAACATATTGATGTTTGATTCTGGTTCTTGTTTGATAATTGGGTATGGTAATTCACTTTGTTCGAGTCTCAGGTTGACTGAAAAAAGGTCCAAATTACCTGGTTCTTCCTTTATCATAGGACTGTTAGAACCCGAATTTTGAGACGAACTGACAGCAGAGTACTCTGTTTCCAATTCATTAAAGAATTCAGCTTCATTCATAAATGGCCTAAATTCATTATTGTCCTGTGTGTATTGAGGTTTTGGTTCTGGCATTGGTTTGGTGGTGAAAAATTGGTTAACCCAAGCATCATTAAATGATGATGCTGGTGATAACGGTACTGTATTTGACATTGGAACTGGAGCTGGAACTGGTACTGGAAGTGGAAGTGGAATTTGCATTGGCGCTTGTGGTTTTGATTGTGTAAACATTTGCTTTTGTATTGTACTTGTCTATCTATTTAATTATTTTGCAAATGTAACTAGGTGAGGAAGGGGTTAGGTTATATATACACTCTGCGTAAAATATATAAATAGAGGGTCCTAGATAAAAAGATATTCCGAAACCATAGGTACCAACCCGTAATCTCGGAGTTCTTGAATGGTATCATATTTTAGAGCCGGTTTAAACCATTATGGTTCCACTTACACGTTGATTCCGACATGGGTGCAAGGAATTTTTTTTCCGCGATCTCAGAATCACACGATTCTGGCACATTTTTTCCGAGAACATCTGATCTGTGAGTAAAGATCCTATTTCACCCGATACATAATCTCCTGATCTATTGAGGATTATGGTGGAAACTGGAAGCAATAATGACATGGGGCATAATGTGGATGCGGCTGGTACCAATCTAACACAAAATCAAAAAAATTAAACTCATAAACAAAAAGGTTGTACGAGGCGAACTACAATTTTAATCTTGTTTTACGGAGGTAGCCGTTTCTTCGACAATAACCATCATCCATCACTTTAAACCTTATCCTCATCAGTCCTTCTCCTTCTGTACAGGCAAGGGGTACATAATTAGTTACGCCAATATTGTGTGGGACCGTGTGTAAAGACAGAAGATCGGCGATTACTGCTAATCTCCTTATCTGTACACCCACTTTACACCCATTTATTGGTATGGACAAGAAATGCTCCAATTAGGGTAATTTTCAAAGCCATGCGATGGTGGTAATTAAACGAAATTATGTCTCCCTTTCTAGTTTCAATTACAGTATCGTTCCATTAGTCCTATTTTTATCTAAATTGACCTCGAACTGGGCCAATGGTGAGGTACCAAAGCTCCGTAGATTATTTATACAATGGTTAGCCAACAAACTGGAAAGTTGAAATTGCAACCTCAACTGAGCCACTTGGTTCCACTGGAACGTTGCACCGGTTTACAGTGGGAGTGACCGTTACTTGCGTAGTGACCGTTTTGGCCGTTTTAGTTTTCGTGAGCCACTAAAGAGTCAGCCACATTACTATGGAAATACCTCAACCACACCAGAACCTGTAATGTGAGTAATAAATGCCAAGATCCTTTGGTTTGGGCCCCTTTATATTATGGACACATAGTACTATGGTAGGACACATGGGATATAGACCGTGGCTAACGTACCCCACTATAGACCGCACATTTTGCATCATTACGAGAAAATACGAATGGTCCTCGCTACACCCTTTACGTAATACCGCTAATTATCAAGAATAATCAATTATCACCCCAAAAAGAGTACAAAAATTCTATTATACACTCTGATACGCCCATAAACCGATCACCATTGGTTCTTTCAGTTTTGACTCCAAATTCAATCTTCTCTCCCTTCATATTTTTCTTGTGTTTTATTCCTCTTCCCTTTGTAGTACTACTGTTTGTATTTATCCGACTCATCACCAACCGTTGGTGTGCGTACGGCATCGCCGACGAAAATCTCCGTGTTCTTCCCCATATCATCTTCCCCATATCATCTTCCCAATACTTTCTCAAACCCATATAACACTACACTATCATGGCTTCCATCAGTTCCTACTTCACTCCTAAGCTCATCAAGGATATCAAGTTCGCTATCATCTCCTTCGTGTTGATGTGTATTGGTATTTTCCACTATGCTTGGATCATGAGACAATTGGTTCTCAACCACGAAATCCCAGGTTCAACTGTTGGTAAATACTTCTTGTTTTTCTTCATTGATGTTGGTATTTTAGGTTACACTTTACTTGGTAAGATCTACCCAAGTGTCTATGCTGAAGAAATTGCCCAAGAAAAGAAGGAGTTAGAAGAAATGAGAAAGAAGAAGGCTCAATAAACGGACATAGTGAAAAATAATAAGGTGTTAAAAGTGACTCGTTCATTTCTTATCGTTGTTAAATGTGGTGCTTCGTGTGGCTAAGGCGAATTTAGTGGCTTTGGTGGCTTCAAATCGCTTGTTCCCTGCTTGTCTTTAGGGTTGCCACTTACCTAATTGTCATAGTATCTCATTTGGTCTGGTCTCGGATCAACAATGTGAATAGAGTATATATCGACTGAGTCGATCTTTAATTCTAATAGATAATTTATAGTAATCCAAGCTGTAGCAACATAAAGAGCATAATAATTCACTCTATCTAGTGTTTGTTAGTATCCACTACGATATTAAGCATGTCCAATGTAATAGATATCATAGATACATTTAAATATTTTTTTAGATTTATCGCTATATCCTGACGGAGGGCAACATAAATAAATTGGCCATAAATATAGACACTTGGATTACTACTTCACTATTTTCTTTTTTTTTTTTCATCCACATATATTCATATTTATAACTATTCACAAGATAATATTGACTTCATACAAGGTGACAGGTCAACTCTTGGACACACACACGTATCCGCCAAGAGAAACAAGCCACATTCAATTTGATAATAGCAATTTCGGCCATTTGGCTCATTTCGCAACCAATAAATAACAACTAAATTAATAGCCATTAGCTAAGAACTAGCTGCTTAGATTCTTCTGGCTAAAAGTAAACCGTAAGTACCTAAAGAAAAGATAGAAATGATGTTGACCAAGGTGGAGATACCGTGAAACTTACCGAATTGAGCATTCAACTTCTTGAACTCTTCGGTCAATTCTCCGCTTTCATCCTTGTCTTGCTTATCAGCAATCAACTTCTTTCTTTGTTCCTTAATTCCAGCGGCAACTGGTAATAAGTAGAAGTAGTTAAGAGCACCAGCAGCAGAAGAAATAGCCAAAAGACCAGTGCTGAAAGGACAGAGCTTCAATGGAGTGGTCAAGGCCAAAACAATTGGAGATAAGGTTTGTCCCATAAAGTAAGTTGGGAAAACTTGAGCTTGTAAGTTACTGAATTCTTCTCTTGGTAATCTCTTGAAAACAAGAGGAGAAACGATGAAGGAGTAGAAGGAAGCACCTCCGAAGGCTAAGGAGTAGAAGAGGAAGTGGTATGGAGTTCTGGTGTTAAGTCCGAGTCTGGCAAACATTTTTGGTAGTGAATGTAGTTGGTACGAATTGAGGCAAATGGTAAGGTCTGTATAAATCAGTCGATTTTGTCATGTGAGTAGTCACGTGCTGATATTGACTACGACCTTTACTTTATAATATATGTATAAACTCTATTGGCCTACAATACTGGTTTATTCTCATAATATCATATTCAACACTAGCTAATGTACATATTGACCTGTTTCATGGTGTGTTGCCCAAATTTTCATGCCTTATTTAATTTTGCAGTCTCTCTAGTCACTAGCACCGATCATCTTAAATATGGTTTCCAATGCTCTTTCTTTAACAGTCTCATTATAATCTAACACATCCTTTTCTAACAATCCAAGTTTACCTTTAACGAACCAAGCAAAATCACTTTCAACACCTAAAGATAATTTAACTTCTTCGCCGGTCTTCTTCAACTTAGAGGTTTGTTCATATTCCTTGGCTGCAATTTCTGCCTTAGAAACAATATCTTCTGATATTCCACACATAGAAGCGACGTTCATACCGAAAGAACCTGATGCTGCACCTTCTTCTAATTTATATAAGAAAGTTATGTTTCTAGAATTGTTGTCAATAAGAATACCCATTCTTAATGGTTTAATTTGAGGATGGTTTTTGAATGCTTCACCTAAAGTACCATAATGCGTTGCAAAAAATCCTAATGATTGAACGTGAGTGGATAAATGGTATAAAACAGATTCGGCAATGGCATAACCATCACTAGAAGAACCACCTCTTCCCAATTCATCAAGAATAACAAGTGACTTGGTGGTAGCATTACTTAAGATCTTTTTGGTTTCTGATAATTCAACAAAGAAAGTAGATTTACCTTGCATGATATTATCATTTGCACCCAATCTTGTCATGATTCTATCAATTGGGTTTAATCTAGCCAGAGAAGCTGGAATGTAACATCCCAACTGACTCAAAATCACTGCAAGAGCAGTGGTTCTCATGATAGTAGACTTACCAGCAGCATTTGCACCTGTCAAAAGGCCAAAGTTAGGAGAGATTCCACCCAAAGTAACATCATTTGGAATGAATTCCTTAGTAGTACCCATAAAACATGGATGTCTTAATTCTTTGAAGTCCACCAATCCATGGTCAGATTCAACAAATTCAGGTCTACAAGATGGATAGCCCATGGTTTCAGAAGTTCTTGTCAATGCCAATAAACAATCAATGTTACTAATGGATCTGATGGTGTTGAGCCAAGTAGCATAATGTTTGTCGAATTTTTGGTACATTCTAGTTTTCAAAGTATCACATACACCCTTATGCAATTCCTTTTGTTCCATTAATTCCTTCACTAAAGAACGAACTTCTGGTGACCAGAATCTCTTGACCTTGGAAGTAGATCCCATTTGTTGCCAGTCATTGGGAACTTTCTTTTCGAGCTTGTTAGGGAACTCAATCAAGAAAATTTCTTTACCTGAGTCTCTGAATGCAATTTCATTGGATCTGAATGTTTTCTTGTATTCCTTCAAGTAATCATTAAGAGAAGATTCAAGTGATTGAATCTTTCCATATGATTCATCAAATGCTTCATCGATTCCCTTATTTGGAATAACAACATCAGTTTTAGCTTGTTCTCTATCAAAAGCATCTTCCCATTCGGAAATGGCTGATTGAAGTTCAGTAGGGAATTTCTTAATAAATTTGTATAATGAACCTGATTCTTCACTGGCAAATCCATCGACTTGAGTAACGAGAGAAGCAATTCTTTCGTATGCTTCAACTACCTTCAAAAAGTCTCTAAATCTCAAAGTATTAGAATGAACTCTACTTATCAATCTTTCCAAATCAGGTAATCCAGTCAATCCTTGTTCTAAAATAGTTCTTAATTCCAAACCATCTTTCATTAAGAATTCAATGGAATCATATCTTTCATTAATATCCTTAGTCTTCATAAGTGGATGTAAAACCCAATGCTTCAACATTCGCTTACCGAAAGGAGTGATAGCCTTGTTAATCAATTTAAACAAAGTTCCTTTATCACCACCGTCGAAGGAGTTGTTTAAAATTTCCAAGTTATTAAGAGTAATACCATCAAGAATTAAATTAGATGTAGTACTCTTGGAAATGTTGTACCTATTGATATTTCCCATGGTCATAATGCTTTCATCGAGCTTTAATACCTTTAAGTAGCTGAGTAAACCACCAAATGCATTAAAACTTACTTTATCGGTTTCAATGGCATCCTTTAATACAGTAGGGAATTTGGAGTAGTCGTCAAGATCTTCAGATTCGTAGTATTTTGCCTTCACAAGGTTTTCTAAAGTGATGTCATAATCCCAGAATTCACTAATTGGGTTCATATTGTTCCAAATTTGATTCTTTCCATTGAATTTTAAGATCTTGATAGGAGTAGAACTTAAGTTTCCTTTTTCACATAAGATTTCCTTAGGCTTGACTTGAGTAACCAAAGTTTCAAGTTTAGTGCATTCATTATCATCTTGGAATTGAATCAAGTTCATTTCACTGGTAGAAGTATCAACAAATGCAATACCAAATACCTTTTGACCATTTTCCAAGGTTTCTTCTTTAATACTCATACAATAAATAGCCATATCATCACTAATCATATTAAGATCAGTAAGAGTACCACCGGTAAGAATACTAGTAAGTTCTCTCTTGATAATCTTTTCTTCCTTTGTACCAGTACCACCTCTCATTTCTTTGGCTAATAAGGTTTCTTTTTGGTCAACTTTAGCCACTTTATAACCATGACTAATGAATTCTTTGGCCCAATATTCAAAGGACATTTCAGGAATACCTGCTAATTTCATATTGGCTCTACCACCACCAGCAATCTTAAGATCAAATTCTTTATTGGCAATCATAGCATCATTTTCATATAATTCGTAGAACTTACCTTTCTTGAAAAAGACAACTGTGTTCCACATTTGACTCTTGATTTCCCAATATTGCTTTTCAAAAGCAGTGAATTTGGACCATGCAGATTGTGGAATGTGTAAGGTTCTTGGATCATATTCAGGGTGGTCCTTTGGTCTCTTTTCGGAATCCTTAATATCGATTAACCACTGGTATCTTTCTTCGTTTTCTTTAGCAAAACTCTTTTTAGGTAATGGAGATCCGGTCTTCAGTGGGGTCTTTACAGGACTGCTCTTGCTTGGACTGCTTTTGTACGATGAGCCAGAATTGAACTTGTTACGAAGACCAGTATCGGTAGAAGAGGACAGTTTGGAGCTAGGGGTGGCGGCAGATTCCTTTGTAGGAGATCTGGCCTTCTTCTTCTTTGGCTTGACATCTTCTACCACATCGTCGTCATCTTCTGGCTCGGCTTCAGATTCACTCTTGTCGTCTTCCACGATAAAGTCACTCATGTCATCATCGTCGTCGTCTTCAGCAGGAGGAACAAACGCATCTTCGTCATCATCTTCGTCATCGTCACTGTCCATGATTCTTCTCTTCTTCTTGGAGCCTGCCTCCACTTCCTCATCGTCAGATTCGGCATAGTTGACCTTGGTTTGTCTTCTCTTGGAATTGGTATTCTTACTGGTGTTTTTAGGAGTTCTGATCTCTTTCTTGACCGGAGAGCTGGGCGTCTCGTCAATGGTATTCTTGGAGGGTTCTTGCTTGGTGGTGGTACGGTTGTGGTTCACTGGGGTTTGTCTGATTGGAGAACTAGGAGTGTTGTTCTCCTTTAATGGCTTCTTGTCTTGATGGTAAGGAGACGATTGAAGATCACTTCTTGGACCCGCCGCCTTTGGCTTGTTAGGAGTGGCGACTTCGGCCTCGGATGTTAGTGGAGTATCGGTAGTCTCATCCACCATCATACTGGAATCATTCTCTTTGTCACTACTTGGATCGGTGATGGTTAATTTGGTCTTTAATGGAGATGAAGGGGGTTTTGCAGCACTTGCTGGTTTGAAAAACAGCATCAATGACAGCTGTTTCTTTTTGGTGCTGGATGATCCTAATCCGGCCTTGGTGACCTTGCTGGGAGTCGACTTGGCCATATTCGGTGATGTTGGGGGAAGGAATAGGAATTGATGAATTGTCACTCGTCTATATAGGAACTAGGGACGCGCTATGGGACTACGCGCAACTTAGCGTGTCGCGTGTTGGATGGTACTGTATACAGAAATGATGGGGATGGATCGAGTTTGGAGGTCTGTGCAGGTTACTTTTTGCAACTGCAACCGTTTGTGGACCACTTGTGTTCTGGAGCAAAGAGTTTGTTGTTAGGTCCTTGAAAAGAGTGAAATTTTTAGTTGTTATCTGTTGTTGGGATGAGGCTCATTTTTTGTTTCCTATTGTGGTTTGCTGTTGCTGGTGCTGTCAGAGAACCGGTTTTGACTGTGTCTGAGTCTACCCATGGACGGAAGTTTATGCTCAAGACTCTTGCTGACGAGTATAAACGGTTGACAGGCCGGTCAAAGGGACCAGGAGGTCGAAGTTGCGTTGAAAAGACCAGAATTCACTTCTACCTCAGAGGCTGGGAACAAGTGTACCGAGACTTTGAAGCTTCTGAGTGCCGTACCAACTTGAATCCACTGTTTCCATCTATTTTGCACCCAATACCAAAAGTCCATAAACACTCACACCCACATGACTCCTTGGATCAGGACTTAGAAGATGCCGTCATTGATAGGTTGAAGGAAGATCCTGATTTTGAATACAATGGCTTCTACAACTTTGACGATTTGGACTACCACCTCGAGTGCTTGGTAGGGTACCAGGAATTGTGTCAAGTCAAGCTCTACGAAACAGGTATAGACGTGTTGTTAGACAGAGTAGTTTTTGTTCCTGATGTCTGTGGGTTCCATGAAGTATGTGAAGATTTTGAAGGAGAAATATCAGATCCATACCTGGTGTATGTTCCATTGACTGGAGAGTTTGAGTGTAGACATGGAAAATCACCTACTTGTAAGAGAGTGAATGCTAAGTACGACAATTCCAGGTATAAGGTAAATTGGCCAAAAACATAATAGATAGGAGAATGTACTTCAAGTTAGTGAAGTGGTAATTTTATTACGGAGCGTAGTTAAACAGTAATATAGCTAATAAACATATAACTTTAAAATGATAGTTTCTCTAGTTTATTTTACATTTAATTACAGAAGGTTTAACTATGCACATTCGTGCATTTTCTTTCAGACTAATTTTATGATAATACTATATTTTTCATGAGCCCAAGTCTAGCTTGGTACAATATTTTCGTTATATGGTAATTTTTTTAGGTGGCCAATTCACTCATTTCTCCTGTATTGGTTCTTTCTGCAATTTGTTCCCGTTCATTTGCTCTATCATCTCCTCTTTTTATAGCTAATTCATTATCTAAATTGAGGAAATACTTGACAATATCAATGGCTGCAATAGAATCTTCTCTACTATCATGCTCTCCGGTTTGAATGTTACGACTCAAATAACTAAATGCCAAATCCTTCAAACTGTATCTAAATGAAGGAGTAGCTTTGAGCTTAGGATATAAAATTGCAGTGTCCACAATTCTGTCATGAATAAGTCTCATGGCATTCATATCATTTTCCAAACCATGACCAATAAGGATAGTATTCTTATCGATATATTGACGAAGATAGTGCATCAGCTCAGCAAATGATAAAGCACCTTCAATGATTTCGGAAACACCAGAATATCTGGTATTTAAATCCACTATTTTACCAAGTGGTCTAACAAATATATCAAACACATCTTCACCAGTAGTGTAATCAATAGCAGTGATTCTCAATAATTCGAATCCTAAAGTGGTGAAACCCATTTCACAATCAATTCCTACTGCCTTGACAGCAGTTCCGGATATATGGTCAATTTTTTGGAATGGAATTGCACTATGCATTTCTTCAACATTACTCCAATAAAATACATGATGACTGGACTCAGTGCATGGCTCAGTATCAGCACCTACTTCTGAACCACAACAGTCATAGATACGTGTAAGCTTATCCTTTCTTCTAACTTTACCAGGATGATACTGACAGCTGATAGGAACCATTTGTTCGTCAGTAGTGAAATCAGCACCGCATCTTCTACAAGTCCGTTTAGGTTCAATTTCAACAGTGGCTGGATAGTCCATCACATATCCGAACTTGATAAGTTTTTCACGTGGAATAACCAAACCTTCGAGTCTCTTCAGTAATTCACTATTGCTCAATGTAGTATCTCTTTTCTTGTACTTGTGAGGGTTTGAAATCTGATGGATTTTTTGTTTGATAGATTGACTATAAGTTGCAGCCAGTGTAGTGGATGCAACTTTATATTCTTCTTCAGTAGCCTTAAGGATAGGAGTACGAATACTAGGGTTGACCTTTTTAATTGCATCAACCATGAATTGAATAAAACGCTTTCTTTCAGGCAATCCTGCTGGAGGAACTGGCTTCACTTCTTTTGGTAGAATATAAGCTGGATCACTCACATCTTTGACCTCTTTACCACTTAAGATGAGCTTGATGTTGGAATCGTATTCGTCTTTAGATTGACTCAAATCCGCAATTCTAAACTCCTCATTGATTGCATCTTGTTCGCTTTTCTTCAATTGTTCGTCCCCATAAAACTCTATGATCTTTTGGATATTGGCATGTCTGATATCAAATGAGAGATCAATATGATCAATGGCCTTCGGGATAAGACGGTACTCACTTTCATCTTCATCTTCGTCTTCATCATCCAATTGAAAGTTTTTCTTGGTATTTTCTTCCAATTGAGCTTCTTCCTCTTCACTTGCTTCCTTAGAATCCTCTTCCTTCTCCCTCTTGTCTTGCTTTAGCCTCTTAGGCTCTGGAACTTCGGATTCAGAAGAACGCTTCAATTCTCCATCTTTGTGTTTGAAAACACAGTTTAAAATACCACATGGCTTATCTGGGCTATCATTGGGACACTCTTTATCCTCGAAGTAGTTGTCTTTAGGCTTGAACATGGTTATACCCCGTACTTTCTGTTTGACTTAGGGTTGGCTACTTATCAGTGAAAAGTTACCCGGATTTTCCGACAGGGAGTGCGTGCTCGTAACCAGTGAAAAAAGTATAAAAGAACATCGAATCCGCCGCCTTTCCAGGTTTCCTTTTTTTTCTTTGTCGACGTACTTCATAGGATCATTTCTATAGGTCACGTCCCTCTTTGACTCTTCAAAAGAGCCACTGAATCCAACTTGGTTGATGAGTGAGATACCCTTGTGCCCTCAAAGTGAGAATAATCTTTAGCTTGTCCGTGATTCTTAGCAATCCGGTCATCTACATTTTGTTTGCCTTTTAGTATGACAAAAGATATTTGGCCTTGTGCCATAGTCTTATGTTTTGAAAGGAGCGATGATCTTTACCCCTTTCTTTATGCTTTCTCGGAAGAAAAAGATTGGGGTGGGAGTAAGTGGCAGTCTGACAAGTTACTCAATAATGTTTATTTATTATTGGTGACTGTGGAACCTTGTTGTGTGTCGGCCCATAGCTATAACAGACAGTCTAGCTATGTAAATCTTGCTTTAAGCAAGGCGTAATGGAATGTGATTTCATTCTTGCATTTGATTCCTAGGTGGGAATGAAGTATTAGAATGAAAGCATAAAATGCCACAAGTAGAGTATTATTTATTAGTATTTGCGTATGTTATTATGTACTTCTGATGTTACTGTGACTTAGATCGCCCCGCTAGTTGCTTATTATGGCAAGAGCTCATCTCATCTTAAAACTTTGCGATTATGTAATGGATTACTAATTAATCTTACTTGGGTATTAGTTATTAACTATATATCTATTTACTATGGTGTGAATATTGCCATTTAAACAATTTCATTACCTTGGATCTTTGGTGGGTATTCATACAACTTGTAGTAATCCACCACTTGACCGTTCAAATTGTTTTCACCTTCGATTGGCAAGTAAAACACATTTCTCCATTTAATATCACCCAAGACCCAGAAATCTAACCAGTTTTGTTTCAATCCGTAGTCAGTAGGAATATTGAAGGTATGTTCTTGGGCATTTGTGGTAGCAACTGATGAAGAGGAAATGAATGGAAGACTACTTAAACTTAACTTCAAGGTCATGAAAAATTGATCCAATCCCACTAATTTCAAACACATCTTGAAGTCATTGTTACCATGACGATGCCCCTGTCCGTGTCCAGAGATACCAATAGCTTCAGCACCAGAAATGGAACCTACCATGGTATCATTTTCTTCAAGAATTTCACCGGTACCAAAATCTCTTGGAAGAGTTGCATGGTTTGATCTAGAACTTTCCATCTTTTTGTTCAACATACTGAATTCTCTAGTAGTCAATCCCTTCAAGATTTGGAAGGTTTGAACCAAACATAAGAAAGCAACCCAGATGTATTGGAAGATACACCAGACCATTAAATTGTAGTGGAAATGTTTGTTTTTATAACCATAACATAATTCATCGGATAGTAATAAACATTCACCTTCAACATCAGTATCATATCCATCCGAAGATTTATCAAAGTATCCAATAGATAAATGGATAAAGATTAAAATAATAGTGTGTAAAGAATAAACAAATGCCATGAACAATTTGTGATTTCTTACACCAATATCGTTATAAACCCAAGGACAGTAATGATCGAATCTAGCAATAAGTTTCTTTGCTTGTCTAGAATATTTTGATCTTAATGGCTTTCTAACCAATGTTTCAAAGGAGAAATGATCCATATCATATTTTCCGAGTTTAATAAGATCGTCGACTTGACTGGCAGATACACTTTTATCACTTGGAACTGGAACGTAACCAGGGTTAATGAACATACTCTTGAAGAATGCCCACATACAAGTTGTCAAAAGCACGCCTAATAAAACGTTAGAGATAAAATAGCTGAAAAAGGTCTTTGGGAGGATTTTGGTAATCCAGATTAAAGCACACCAAAATGCTGTAGCTGAAAAGATACCTGATAAAATTGGTGATCTTGCTAATGCCTTATCATCAACAAGATATATAGGAACAATGGTTTTGGTGACCAATAAAACACCTCCAATAAATACAACGAATGCAAAGAATAATTTTGGAATGACATAGCCCTCTGACAATGAGCAGATATTAAGTGAAATAGGAAGGAATATGTAAGGGGCAAAAAATGTGATTAATTTGGCTAATTTTGGTTGTATGAACTTTGCCTTTTTGGACCAATTGTTCTTTGGGTCTCTATCATCTTCTATTAATACCTGATTCCATACTGGTAAGCAGTTCATGTCCTTTGCAATATCGAAGGAATCCTTACCCAGGTCATTTTTGGCATGAATATCAGAACCTGCTTCCAAGAGGGTTTTGAGGACGTACTTTTGGCCCTTCATAAATGCCCAGTGAAGTGGAATAAAAAGAGTGTTATCAACTTTGGTTACATCAGCTCCAAATTTCAAAAGAGCATTGATAGTCAAGATATCACCTTGGTAAGCAGCCCAATGTAAACTTGTTCTGTTAAAACTATCTGGTTCATCCACATAAATAGGTTTCTTTGCATTGGTGTCACAACAGTTTAAAAGAATATATGTTACCAATGGAATGTTGGAGCTGTGAACAGCCAAATGCAAGATATTATAGGATTGGACGTCTCTGATGGCAGGATCGGCGTCAGTATGGGTAAGAAGGAAATCAGCAATATATACCAACCCATTACGACAAGCCCAGTGTAAAGGAGTGGCTTTCAATTCACCACCTAAACGGTTTGGGTCTGCTTGAGAGTATTCATTGGTAGTTAAATATTTAACCAAAGAAAGACGGTTATTGATACAGGCCCAGTGAAGACCAGTAACTCCATCGGAAAAGGTATCACCGGCAGAAACTGTTTTTGAGGAAATTAAATCTTTCACTACTGTCAAATTACCATCTTGACAGGCACGCATGAACTTGTCTAAATCTGGGTTTAATTCTTGTTCTGTAGGTTTGAGTTGTTCTTCATGTCCTAAAGTATTGAGATCGTCTTTGTTTGTTTCTAAAACTGCATCTGTGGATCTGATGGATGATCTGTCATCATGAATAGTACTCAATTCGATATCGGTCTTGGCGAATCCGGAATCGATTCCATTCAAATTCTCTTCTTCCTCGAAATCATTGGACTTTCCATTGGCCTCAATTAAAGGTTCTGTTTCTTGTTCTTGTTCATTGAGGGTTTCACTGCCTTCATCTTCTTTGTAATCGGTTCCATTTTCAGTGATAACTTCATTGGTTCCATTTTCAATAACGTCTTTGACTTTGACATCACCATTTGTCACCAGAGTTTCTTGAGATTCTTGAGGTTCTGGCGCCGGACTAGCGGAATCTTCCTGGTTCTTCAAGAGCAGTTTCTTCTCCTCCTTGGACTTCTTGTTTTTCCTGGCCATGTCGTTTTGCAGCACTTCAAACAGGGGAAATCCAGTGCCTTTTTATAGTGGGGTATAGTGTAACACGCTGGTGGTAAACGGTTATTGAGGCTGATTACATCACCGATGTTGGTGCGTGCACTACCGGTAATTAGTTAGTTATTTTAGTAAGGGAAGGAAATTGATGGGATAAAAGTATTGATGATTGGCGGTATTAGGCGGATAAGTTGGGAAGGTAGCGGTTTATTCCGCTTGAGTTTTCAGGGTATTTTTTTTTGGTTTATTTAAAGTGGCTGGAGCGGATCAATAACTACTGTAAGGAACCTGATTCACCAGTGATCGAAAAATGACCATAGTGAGGAAACCAGTTTACTGCGCCCGACCATAATTATGTAATAAGTGATCGAGTAAAATACGAGGAGAAATAGAGTTTTTTGATGAAGCAAATAGGAAGAGTTATTTTTATTCAGTTTGTAGTGATTGGATATTTTAATGGTATAATAAATGGAGTTATTGGTGTAGCTAAAGAATTGTAGTGTGGATTTGACAGTGTCTATAAATAAATTCAATACTTGTATAATTATACTGGTATAATTATAGTGTACAAATTAATTTTTAAAATAAATTTATGAGTGATGGGAATCGAAACAGTATTCTACGATATTGAAAAGGTGGTATTTTATTAAATGTGGTATATATTTACTATAGTCTCATGACTTACTCAGGTAATTTCGCAGTCAATCATTACCTACTCTAATACTGGAGTATACAACATATTTTATTGTTGAATTTTAAAGTATTCTATTCTTTAAATATGATGCTATATATTCTTGGACTGTTCAATCAATGTCTGGATTAAACAACAAGACTTATTGAAATATTAATGGAGAAGTTCCTAGTGAGAAATTGGGTTATTTTAATTTTTGAGCTTATTCTGGTCTTTTGCCAGGTCTTTGGGTAGTAGACTTTTCCTTTTCAAGGACAGAATTAAGGCTTCTTACTGATGCCTTATCTGAATCATCTCCTCTTGAAGCTCCAGAGGTGGATCCTTCACTGACGTTTATATGATGAGTAGTGGAGGACGTTGGGCTTGACTTGGTGGCCAGCTCAATTAATGACTTCAATTGTTCACCAGCTTTAATCGCACCAGGCTTGACATTCTCATCAACAAAAGGTTGGATCTTATCATTAATAAAACCAGGTCTTACTTCATCTTCACCAATCTCACCTTGATTTTTTGCACCCACTCTCACCAAATGCTTCTCGAACAAAAGATAATTTCTAGAATTGGCTTTATATCCGATCTCAATGATATCTCCAATAATTGGGATAAGACCCAAGCAGAAATCAACCAAAATATTAAAGAGAAATAATAATTGAAGATCTAATGGGAAGCCATCATCAATTTTTCTTGCTAAAACAAGTAATCCAAGTGACCAATAAGCAGAAACTGCTGCTCCTATAAACGGGATCAAACCTACAATATTGGTCCAACCAAATTTTACTCCCATAAACTCAAACCACATATCATACCGATGAGCTCTCTTCTTAAAGATCTTTAATAATTTAATATCATTTTCAGAGAGTCCATCAGGAATTGGACGTGGTACCTTTTTGAGCTTACCCTTATTGTATCCACTTGTGGTTGGAACGTATGAATGATATGGATCTTCAACTCCAAATTTATTTAACTGATTATCCTTGAGGATCCGGTTGGTAATATATCTGATAACAATTGATGACATGATTGATGGATGGACCCTTAAAGTAAGTATAATATGATATATGATATGTATAACCAAAAGAAAATAAAAAAAAATAATTGATTTATGTGCAAACGGCGTGGCTTTTATGCAAAGAAGTAATTTCAGTTTACGGTGGGCAACCTTTAATACTTAAACTAGATTATAAGTGACTATATACTCTGAGAACCGCAATCTTGAACCTTCGCATCGTCCCAATTAGGTAAATGCATGGAATTGCTACTAAATTACCACTTTACCGTGTGCAGTTTCATCTCTGTTTTCACGTGATGACCAGCCCACTTATCACCATGTGATTTCTTTAAAACCAACAATTTAAATCGTTATTACAACTTTACAAAGAAACAATTATGGGTCATAATGGTGTTTCGCTCGTTAATTAGGAACAGTCTCGATAGAATACCTTATTCTGATCACCTTCCTTCAGTGGTGAACTACCTCTTGCTGGAAGGAGAAGAACCTCATACTCCTCCTCAAAGTATCATTGATATGGATAGACCAGCATCTCCTCAACTTTCTGCTTCTTCCCCAGGATCTCATGTTATCGAAGAAGAGATTGAATCTCCTAAAGTCAAAATCCATAATAAGATCCTTAGAAATAGGTATAAGGATCCTATGGATAGGTTTCCTATCATAGAGGAACAAGATGAAGACAACTTAAGCTACGATGAACAACTTGCTTATTTAAACTATTGTGATACTTGCGATGAGATCCCTCTCGCTATCGGTACTATAAGTCAAAGTCAGCCGCGGTATGAAGAGAACGTGTTGGAGTCACCAGCTCCATCTCTACTTTCGGGAACTACAGTGCGGTCGTCGCATACGCACGCAGTTACCGAGGATCAAATCCGTCGCAATAATAATATTGATGCTATGCAACGAGAAATGAGAACAAAACAATATCTTAATGAACAAAATGAGAAATTTGATGATCTTATCAGTAAGAACATAGATGTTTTTTTTAAGCAGCAAACAAAATTTGAAGATAAAGATTCACTTATCCGTAAAATTAAAAAGGATAAAGTTGAAAATAATTTTGTGAGAAGATTTATTGGTAATGTTGCCCTGAAGAGTATGAAGAAAGTGGGTATTACTGTAGGTGTTAAAGAAGACACTTTAGGTGAAGCAATGCCTGAACAACCTGCACCATCTTATACTTTCGTTAAGACTAAAGCTATTAAACAGGATAAAGAGCTCGAAGAAGAAAGAATTACCGGTTTTTTGAACGAGCTTGATCGTCCTGCCAAAGAAAGGCTTTTGGCCCAACTTCAAGACGAATTAGGAGTGGAATTTGCGGAATTTGAAAAGGAAAATCCTAATGAATTTGATAAATTACAATCGTTTCTTATTGTTTCAATTAAATTATTTATTATCAGTATGAAACTTTGTGTTCCTATGACCAAATACCTTTATCATAAATTTGCCAATAATCAAATTTATTTGATTAATAATAAGAATGCCAATTCTTTATTTGACTTTTCATTGAAAGTAATGAAAAAAGTTGAGACTCAATTAAATCAAGGAGAGAAGTGGGTTTCAGGAGTTTATGATCAAGAACCTGGAGAAAATAATAAACCTGCTGATGGATATCTTGATGAAAAATTGGATAATATCTATGAGGATGTAACTATGGGTGCTACTAATGTATTACGTAAGTCCTTAGTCAAGGGCGTGGGAGGCAGCGAGGATTCGTGGCGTCGTTTAGTCACCAATTACGTAATCAAGAAGTATCTGTATTCTTTATCCAATAAGGATAAGGACAAAAAGGTGGACTATTCGGACCCTAAGTATGAAATTTTCTACTCTTCTACTCACAACGTGGAGAGGGACCCTGTAAACAATGGTGGTTCTCCTACTTCATCAGATTCTTTCAGGTCCCTTCTGACACGTGACCTGTCACTAGAGAATCTACAATCACTTTCAGTATTCGGCATAGCCGAAAGGTTTGTTGGCGAACTATAAACAATGTAACAATGTTTTGTGGACAATTGACAATTGATACGTTTGCTTATATAAGATTGTTTAATTTAGTTCTGGTTGGATAGTAGCATTTAATGGATTTTAAGGGAAAGAAAACCAGGTAAAAATGACCCGAAAAAGGGCTCAAAAAAAGCTGGGGAAAAGTAGCAATAATTAATTAAAAATTATAGAATATTGTAGAATATTGCATTGGCGATTAAATGACGTTTACCGAAAGGTAGATGATCTATGGTTATGACAGGTTTAACCTTTGCTCCTAATTATAATTACAATTCATGTTCATTTTTCTACAAAATTCTGAAAAATTGCAAAAAACTATAATTTTCGATGATGTAAGAAATTGGATACATTCTACACGAATTCTAGCTTGCTACAATGATAAGTACCGCGTTCGTTATCTCTGGAGGGCTCGCCCTTGCCACAGCCACTGTGGTCTACCATTGGTATGGTGTGTGTGTGTGTGTGTTTAGTGTGGAGGTCGTTGTTGAAAGGTGTGGTTGGGACCTTTATCACAAGAGATTCTCTTATCTCTAAGATTGCTTTAACAATACAAGCATACCAAAATAATATCCTGAAAACATGTCCTGAAAAACCTGTAGATGATGCTTATCAGTAGAAGGAAGCAAAAAAAAAAAAAAAAACATAGGTATATTCCATGCATACCTGTTCTATCCAAAAGGTGTGTGTTGCTGCTAACATTGAAGCATTTTCATAAGAAGAAAAAGGCGGGGAAAAAGGGGAGTAGAGAAATCCAGGATGACTAGGCTTAATGAAATATGACTGGACCAAAGCGTTAGAAGGGTTAGAGGTTAGAGGGGTGTTGTAGTAATTATAGTAATTATGCCATAAATAGGGCTATGGCTATGGCTATGGCTATGGCTATATTTACATTCAAATGGTGGCTTGTTACTACACGAAAGATCTCTCGTCTTTAACTGTTTATAGGTGGAGGTTGACGAGTTCAGTTAAGAGAGATTCAAAACTTCCATCGGTGCATACTAAACCCAACCCAGATAATAATTATTTAACCCAATTCGGATAGGAGGGCCAGACAGCAATCTGGTTGGAGGCCCGTGGCCTTCAATCCCCTCCTCTGAATAGGAGAACTGGTCCGGGTAACCCCCTTGTGGTGGCGTTACCCGGCCAAAAACTGGCAAGGTGACCAATCAGCGGTGGCGGCGGCGCGCGAAAAGAAACATCTAGAAAGGACAGCGTGTACGCACCAGCTTTTTTTTCAGGACGTTCGTCCTATTAAAACAGGGCAATACCCCCTTGCTAAATAAATTTCACGCATTAATTTTTTTTTCCCACCCCTCAGGCTCACTAAAAAGAAAGGATAATTTTCATCTCACTTTTTTTTTCTGTCTTTTCTCCTTGTGTTAAAAGTATCCCTTTTTTTCCTCTCAAGTGTGAACCTACACTAACATTTTACTACCAACCCCCTCACACAACATTATTGGTTTTATTGAACTATATTAGAGTATCCTCTATTATACAACGATAACCTTAATACTCATACAAGTCCAGCTTACGACTATCTACTACTTGGCCGCCGCTCCCGCTACATTTTGCTTGTGTGCTGCTCTTGAAGAAGTTACTTGTATTGCCACCGTTAATAACTAAAACTTGACAGCGTGTCCTTAAAATTTTTTTTTTGGTCATCTTTTTTTCTCCCTCGTTGTTACGGTTACTCGCAATTTTGCTAGGCTTTCTGACCCCTTGATTGGCTGAGTTCAGAAAAAAAAACAAACACACACAAATATAAGAAATTAGTTGTTGTCGTCCCTAGACCAATTTTATTTTTTTCTCGCGCACCAGCAGAAAAAAGAATCTTTGTGAGAACAGACTAATTTTTTTAAAAATCCAACATGGCTTTATGTTCACTGGCTTTCCCTACTAATAATAAGCGTAGTTGCAATTTTGGTAGTGCATACCATCAAAGCCAAACTCCTGCACCTAAGAGAGCATGTTTATCTGAGTTTGGAGGTTCTTCTTATAGATACCCTCCAACTAAGAAATCAGTTTCCATTTATACATCCTCTGAAGAGGATAATGATTCGGATGATGAACAATCTTGTTACAATGCCGATCAAATAAGAGCTAAAAGAAGGGCTTCCACTAGAGTTTCATTTTCTATGAACTCTGAATTATCTAGAGCTATTTCAAAATATAGTGATGAAGATGAAGTGGCTACTGATGATGATCAAGAAGATGAAGAAGCTAATGCTCAACCTTCTCTCTTCCGCCGTCGTGAATCGAATATCAATACTGGTGCAGGCACTAGTCAAATACAGAATGATTTTAAACCTGTTGTTGACTTGGAAAATCTCGACTGTAAATTAAGTAGCAGTCCTGTCAATTCAGGTCTTGCTCTTAATATTTACAATAAGAGTTTTGTTTCTGATGGCCAAAAAAATAATAATAGTACCGTATCTACTCCATCAAAAAATTGTATTCCAACCACTGATAAATCTGCCAGATCTCGTTGTTTTGAATATTTGGTTGGTGCAATTGATGAAGCTTGGGCAAGATACTGTGATGCTGCTACCAATGTCGAAGATGAAGTTTATGGATATAATACTCCAAACTCTGTTGCTACTGACGATGAAGAATATTTCGATAACACTACCGATATTACTGATTATGAAGAATCTGATTTTGATGATAATAAAAACCATAAAGCTCCTGTTCAATCTTTCAGACCAAGATTATCATCATCTGCATCTTGTTCTTCTCTCAGTTCCACCAAAGAAGATCCAAATTCTTGTCAACTTCAGGCATTAAAGGATCGTCTTACCAAAGCCAAGTATTATTTACAAGACTTGGTTGATTCCGAATCAATTTCAGAAGTGAATTCCTTCTGGAAGCGTTGGGATATGATTAAGTACGCTACTATCGAACTTGTTGAAGATGATGACGATGATGAAATTGTTGAATCTACCATTGATGAGTTAGAAAGTGGTCGTTTGTTTATGCACTAAACCCTAGTCAGAAAAGAACAAAAATTTTTCATTTCAAACATTTACAGATCTATAATCAATATTAATTTAATTAATTAATTAATTGATTATTGTTTCAAACTTGGTTGGTTTTTATTTTACTGCTTTTTGCTATTCTTGTTCTATTTTAATATTATTATTGCTACATTGGGTTGCATTTATTGAAGGGTTGTTGTTTTAGTTGGGGTGACCTTTGTTGTCATCCATTTTTGGGTATGAATCATATTTATGTAAATTACGAAGAATGATCAGTTGATCTTTATATAGGTTGGCTTTATATATATACATGTACAATAGTGAAAATGATAAGTATTGTAGAATTGGTAAAAAAAAGTTCAATAAGGTGAAATTGTGAGCTTGGACCCATGTCACGTGACGCACACTGAAATTCCAATTTCTAGATGTTTATGTCAATTCAAAAGACCATTACATTAAGAAAACATGGGAAAAATGGTACCAAAATATTCTTGCAATCTAGTTATATTTTCATGCGAAACATCAGTGGTTCCAGTTATTATAAGGTGAATTTTCAGGAACTTAAACTATTAAGTTAGTTCAGTAACTCAAAGTTCGCAACTTGCAAACAGATAACTAGCCAACCTGTAAAATTACCCTTCAATATCTACATCAATAAATCCGGATTTCTTGCAACTTAATCACCACACTTATTATGAAATTTACCTCCACTATCGCTGCCGCCGTGTTATTGGCATCTTCAGTTGCCGCCAAGTCCAGTGGCCTAGTTATTGGTACGTGAATCGAGGTCCATCAGTCACTTTTATATGAAACCAAGCTTACTAACATTCTAGATGTCACCAAGAAGATTGCAGATGAAGATTGTAAAGTCAAGTCTAAAAAAGGTGACAACATTTCTGTCCACTACGAAGGTAGACTTGAAGATGGTACCGTTTTCGACTCCTCTTTCAAGCGTTCCAACCCAATTGCCTTCCAACTCGGTGTTGGTCAAGTGATTCAGGGATGGGATCAAGGTTTAGAAGATATGTGTATTGGTGAAACCAGAGAATTGACCATTCCATCTGATTTGGCTTATGGTGACAGAGGAATTGGTCCAATTCCTCCAAAGGCCACTTTGTGTACGTATACGATTTCAATTAGGGAGTTTAGAGAGACTAGTTAAATACCAACTCTGCCCATTTTAGAGTTGGTGATGAGGGGAAAGAAAGTGAAGCAGCCAAGAAAGGTCTCTGGAATTGGTAATTGGAGAGATTGGCTACATCTCGAGCAAAAAAAAAAGATCTTGAAGATCCGATTGCAGTCGTTTCTTGGCTTCTATTTGGTGCCATTAGTTGGGGACAGAAACTGCACTTTCTAGATGACACGCTTCACTAAGGCCAGAAAATTATCTTTTACTAACATTTTTAGATTTCACTGCCCAATTGGTAAGTATTGCCGGTAAAAAGAACCACGATGACGAATTATAAATAATATAGGATACACAGGTGGATCACATGTTCCAGTAAATTAGTAGGAACTACTTGTTTCCTTAACATTGACTGGTATCATAACATATAAACTCTATATCTATCTTATCTTATCTTAGGTGCAAACGTGACCAGGACTTTTTAACTACAGTTTAGGGCCGTTTAGTGCTGCAACAAAATAGCCGTTTAGGAAATGTAATTGTTTCATGAATATACTAATTCACAAAACCGAGTAATCTCGAAAATCTTCCCCCCCCCCCCACCACCTTCCTTTTACTCCTCTACTACTTAAATCGTTGATCTGTAGTTTATTGTTAGTGCATTTTGATCAGCCCATTGATTACGTAACCACAATCAGCCCCCATTAAGTTGCTCCATCAGACCACACATTTGCAGTCACCCACATTGCAATTGTTCTTTCCAATTCTTTTGATTTTGATATAAAAAGACACTGTACTTTCGCAATTGGTAATCACTTGGTCAATCTCATCCTTGTACTCATCAGCCACATGTCAATTCGTCGTTTCCATAAACCGCTCCAAGACTTTATCAACTCACTGGCAGATTTTCAAGTCATCTACAATTCAGGGGCTCGATTTGCTACACCAAATACTAGAAGAATATGTATACTTGATTCGTCCTTCAATCCACCTCATTTAGGACACTATTCATTGATCCATGAGTCAATGTCTAAGACTTATGTCAAGACTAGTCATAAGGAGGAGAACCCAGATGAGAGAGTGATTTTATTGTTATTATCCATTAACAATGCTGATAAGAAACCAGTTCCTGAATCATTTGAGAATAGACTTGAAATGATGTATTTGATGGCTCAGGATTTATCCAAAAAGTACCCACAAACTCAAAATATAAGCATTGGTCTCAGCAAACATGCCAAGTTCGTGGATAAATCAGTCTCTATATTGAAATCAGTAGATATTCCTCATGTTAGACTTACATTTTTGGTTGGATACGATACATTGATCAGAATTTTCAACCCTAAATACTATTTACCAGACAAGCTTTCTTCATCTTTAGAAGAATTCATGAATTCCACCGATATTTTCTGTTTGACCCGTAATGACGGTGAAGTGCCTCATCACGAACAGTCCAATTACTTGGAAGATATCAAATCAGGAAAGAATAAACATGTTCCTACTCATTGGTCCGACAATATTACTCTTCATACAAATACAGAAGATGCAGTTGGAAGAATTAGTTCATCCAATGTGAGACATAGTATAGAAAATAACGGTGATTGGGAAGATCATGTTATACCAGAAATCCGCGATTTCATTAAAAAAGAGCATTTATATTCTACAAAATAATTATCCAAAACAAGTAACGAACGAACGAATTCATTTTTTAAAGAAAAGTACCAAAAGAAAAAAGATTTTTAATAAATAATGACATCAGAAAATTAAACAACCAAAAGCCTTTTCAACAATTAGTTAATGTGAATTTTATTCTCACTTTAACTGAATACAATTGATATATGAAAAATAATGAAAATTTTGGAGCACATTATATGTAGGAATACTTACCATAGTTAAGGTGGTTGTAGATAAAGAAGAAAGAAAGGTAAGAGATTGAGTGATGGATGAGAATCCGCATAATAAAAATGAAGAATGTACAAAGCCGCCATGTTTCATCTTTTCCTATTTTTTATGTACAATTTTTTTTGCAACTTTTATATTCTTATCATATTTTCTAATAGCTAAATGCACACGCAACAAGAATAGCTCCAAGTAGAGCCAAGATCATTGGAAGAACTTCAGCAGTACCAGAAGAGTACTTTACTCTATGGGCAAATTCAGTAGCATTTGATCCCTCTGTTGGAGTATTCGAGACCACTTTTTCATTATTACTGTTTATACATTCAATCTTTCCACCTCTGATAACGGAACTAATTTCACTCTTGGTCCATTTGGTACAGTCAAAAACAGAGGAATAGGATCTGATTCTAGCACTTCCTTTTACCAACTTTAATTGTTTCAAACTGGTTTCTTTGATATTTCCAACTAGTTCAAGAGCACCTCCAATAATGGTTAATTTTGGCAAGAAATTGACTTTTTCAACCTTAGTATTATTAATAACCATGAGCCCACCACCAATTTCTGAGACTGAAGGAAACTCAACTTGAGCAAGTTTTTCATTTTTAAGGAGAGAGAGAGTTCCACCAATAGACTTTAATTTTGGGAGTTTTAGCTGCGCAAAGTGGTTATTGATGATATTGAGGGAATGGTCAATTTGTTCCAACAGACTCAAGTCTAGTTCTGCGATTTCACGAACAGTGACGTTATTTGCAAAGGTTAATTTAGGTAAGCTGACTTTTACATCAGCAGCATTGGCTGCAATAAGAAGCTTTTCAGTAACAGTCTCAACGTTACAGGTAATGACATCCAAGAACCGATTATTATTGATATCCAAGGTCTGCAATTTTTCCGTTAAGAATCCTGAAAATCCAGTTAATGAAGTATCTGCTATAGTGATACTTTCAACATCACTGATTTCGTTGCTAAAGTGAACATTGCTTAAAATAGGAAGGACTTTCCAGTCAAGATTTTTCACTGATCTAAGACTAGGAAAGGTAATGAGTGCTAGCGAGGTAAGTTCTCTCAAAGAGAAGGTTTTCGAGATTGACGCCATGGATGGTGCCTCAATTCTAACAAGGTCTGGAGACCTGGAGATCATCAAGCTACCAACCACATTTTCCACGTTATCTAACGATAAGATTGGACTCTTGTAGTCAGTTACCACAATATCTCCAATTAGGACTTTGCATTCGTGAATAGGGTCAACGTCTCCTGGACCGCTGATGGTGAAAATGTCTCTCTTACACGAAGAAGGAACATCATCTTCAGAGATGACAATTGGGGAATAGGATGGAGTCGGAATAGTGTTTGATTCTGAACTTGGGGTTGGTGACGAATCAGTAGATTCAGCGGCTAAAAGGTTAGAAATGACATCAAAGGCTAAACAATAAGAAGCCACCCACCACCTCCCACACAATAAGGGGATTTGGTCCGCTAATTATACTCACCAGTGGCCGAGTCACCGATAACATGCCCCACAAAACACATTAACAATACTTCGATTAGTTTCATCGTTACAGGTGTATTTTCTTTTTAATTACAAACTTATAATTCGTACAAACGGTACAAACGGATAAAAGAATGGGTGCAAAAAGCAGCTGCGAAAAAAGAAGTAAAGTGACCTCCTGAGGTCCAGCAAAACAAACAAATGAAACAATCGCAGGAATGAACAAAAAGTCACGATGAGTGTAGTGACTGATTATATTATTTTAATTAAGAGAGAGTTAATTAGAATTAAACTCATCAAATCACTGCCAACATCAAGTAGAATGACTTTTTTTTGAAATTCATTAAACAGATTCCTTCTTACCATCCTTACTGTCAATAGAAGCATTTTCAACATATTGAGTTTCAGCCTTTTCGCCATGTTCATCCAACTTGAATGATCTGCCATCAGTATAGTGGATACTTCCGTGTTCACCACTAACTCTGTGACCATTGTGAAGCTTGTTGACTTCAGAGTTATCTGGACATAATTCAGCACCTCTTCTACCAATAAGGTACCATGGTAAGTTGAAGACTTCTTCCATAGATTCAAGAGATCTACCAGAAATTTCAGGAATGAAGAACCAAGCCCAGAAGAGAGCTACAGCACAAACACCAGTGAAGAAGTAGAAAGCACCAAAGTTGTCCATAGACAACAACATCTTTGGAACAGCCTTGGAGTTACCGAATTGGTTAGCAAAATGCAAGACCATAATCAATGATTGACCGAAAGAACGAAGACCTAATGGGAAAATTTCAGAACCTAATAAGTATTGAACAGAGTTGAAACCCATGGTCCAACCGACACCAGAAAGGAACAAAGCAGCCATAGCAGCCTTAGAAGCAGCCTTTTGAGAAGGAGTCAAAACAGCATCCATTTCAACGGCTTGAGGGACAACAGTAAGGAAAATAGCGAAGAATAAAATGGTGACCATTTGGACAGAAATACCAATGTATAAAGCCTTTCTTCTACCCAAGAAATCAATCATGAAGAATGCAGAGAAGTAAGCACCAATAAGCTTTATTACACCCAATAAGACAGTCATTTTCATAGTTTCGATACCTTTAACACCGATGAAACTGAACAAATCGTTAGCATAAATAGTAATAGCATTAGCACCACTCCATTGACCTAAAATCTGAGACATAGCTCCAATCATAAAGAAACGGTATCTGACAGACTTAATCATGAAAATATCCCTGAATTTACCAAGAATAGTGTAGTGTTCGTTAGCCAATTTTTCAGCCATCACAGCTTCGTTAATATCGCTGATTTCACTGACAATGTATGGGTGATCTTCAGGCAATCTTCTTAACTTGACTAAGTTCTTTAAAGCCTTTTCAGACTTACCAACCTTGATTAACCATCTTGGAGATTCAACACAGAAGAAAGAACCAATACCGACTAAACCAGCTAAGACAATTTTCATGGAAGTTGGGATAATCCATTGCTTATTGGTTGGAGCCATATGCTTAGCAGACCCGTAATTTGCAGCATAACTGACGAAGACACCAAAGTAAACGGCACCAGAGAAAAGACAACCAAATAAACCACGGTAAGCTGGTGGAGAGACTTCAGCCATAAAAGTAGGACCAATAGTAGTAGTTTGACCAATAGCGAACCCTTCAAGTAATCTACCAACATAAAGTTGACCAACCTTCTTGGAAGTAATTTGAATAAGAGCACCAGCAATCCAGATAACAACAACTTCTTGTAAAGCTCTAACTCTACCAAGTTTATCAACAGTATACATAGCAAGAATAGCACCACCAACAGAACCTAATTGGACCATAGAAGTAATATTAGATTTTAAATCAGCAATTTCACCAGGAGTCTTGTCAGGATCAGAAAGACCAAATAATTTTTTGAAAGATTTTTGATTGGTTGCACCAGAGATACAACCTTCATCATAACCTCTAGCAGCACCTAAAATACCGAAGATGAAAACGGTGAAATATAAGGTCCAGTTATAAATTTCCTTTGGAGAGTGATCATCAACCACTTTCCATCTAAATTTTTTTTCTGGTTCATTTGGAGGACTTGGAGTTTCCGAATTAACTGAGACGATGTTGTCGTATTTTTCTTTGATACTCATGATGAAAAGATGAAGATCAAAAGACGATGATGGTTAGGGATGATTTTTTTTTTCTTTGACCCTTTGAGTTACGAGATCTGATTTTATAAAAACCTATTTACGAAAGGGAAATGGTCCTGACTTTATAGTAATGGAAATTCGTGAATAATAATAAAATGACGATGGAATGATGTAACCAGCTAGAGAATGAGAATGGACCAAGGATAGAGAGAGTAAAGCAAAGACTCCAACTGTACCCCACATTGCAATAACTTCTTTATTAGCTTCTGGCGTTTTGAGTCTTTTTTTTTGCGTTTTTGCGTTTCTGCGTTTCTGCGTTTCTGCGTTTCTGCGTTATACATGGACCCGGAGGTTATACCCCACAGAATTGCCCCAAAAATTGGTTGCAAGATCGGTGAACGTACGCCACATAAAACTCCGAGAATTCAACAAGTGGAACGAAAAGAAACAATGGAAAATAAAGCCATTGGGGGAACAAAGGTACAGAACCAATCAGCGGAAAAACTTTGTTTGCTTACAAGGCGGTAAGTTTCAATAATACCGAAGGATTTAGGTTATGTTCTCTACAATTTAAAGTTGGCTGCTAAATTGTAGTTTGATAGCTCACAGTAATAATAAATTTTGTTTGCATGGTCTATTTAATCTAAAAGTATGTCTTGACACCCACATCTCTTGGAAGTATTCGTAATGTGGGTGTCAAGAAAAGTTGATAGATGCTGGGCAAGATCAACCCTAGAAGATTTTTGGGGAAACACCAAGCTTGGCCGATTCATGTCGAGATCTAAATCAAACAAATAATGTTGCGTATTACATATTATGCAACGGTAAATTCCGAACGAAACCCCTCTAGAAGACAACCCGGACTTGCAACATTTCTGGGCAAACCATGTCAACCAAGAAATACCTACATGTCAAATAAATGTGTCGCACAAGAGGTTATGAATGAAGGTACATACTATATCAAAGATAAAAGATAATATCACCGGTGAAGGTTTTTTTTTTTTTTAGATCAGGTGATAACTACACAACTTATCAACTAGTATATGTAGCACTAGGGAGACAAGATGTGGTGCACTTTGAATTGAACCATTTATCGAAGGTGTTTGAAGCACGTCGAGATCTGTTCCTAAACCACACCCTAGTCCTCTCTATGATCGAGGGGGGTGATATTGTGAGATTGGGGGAATTGAGTATAATAATTTACCCGGAGTGCTAAGAAATTTTCAATTCAGCAAAATTTCTTGGTATAGCGGGGGCGCTAAATGCTAAGACAGGCAACGAAACAATCAGAAAATATCGACAACCTTAAGTTGCCATTGACGGACCAAGTAAAGAAACTGGTACTTCGAGATAATCTGGATGTGGTGGGTGCAATTATGGTATAGTTGTCCAATTTATCATTATAGTAACTGGTGCGAGCGAAGACCCTTTATTTTATCTACAGTTTAAAAAACGATAAAAGAAAAAGAGGCTTATCATTAGATAAGAAGAAAGGTGGAGGAGGGGAGGGGCGGGCGGCTGAAACTGGTGGAGGGAAGTTGGTACAAGTGGGGTAATTTGATGTTGTCCGAGTCGGAGCCGGACCCATTCTTCGGTGCTATATCGATGCCATTCATATCTACCGTTCCTGGTGCAGTAACAAATTAAAGGTAGCGGAATTACAAACGGAAATAGCCCTAGTTTCGCAGGTTCCAATATTCACATTGGCATTTCTTGTAACCACTACTAACCAGTACCGGAATAGTAACGAGGCTGTGCATCAGAGTTTGTCTTGTATTATGGTAATTTGCCGTACTAATGTTATACCGAGTGAGATCGATCTGAACTACAAACCGTAAATCTATACGAAAATCTTCTAATTAAACTAGTCTACAAAAATTTGTGGGGATGAATAGATGGGTATCAACCAAATTTCCTCGGTGATATGTGTTTTATACGAATTAATACGACCAATATCAAATAAGATCATACAGGGGTCAACAGTTGACTGGTGGAGATATGCACCAGACACCAGAGGAGGCAAATGCACCGTAGTGTATTGCCGTTGCAAAGCAAGGCAGGCAAGTTTAATCTTCCATAAAAAATCACTTAAAGGAATTAATCAGACCAAAAAAAAAAAAGTTAAAAAAAATAAAATAATATATTCGAACCTCCAGAAGAACTCTTAAATTGGTTATTTTTTCAGGATTATTGTCTTGGTAAAAATTTATATTCGGTACTTTTGTGCAATACTTGATGAGATCTTCTATTGTGTGTACCATAATGGAACCTACAGAAACCAATTCGTTAATTTCGATTACGTTATTGATCTCAGTTTTTTTGCGCTATTGTGCCCTAATGTAACAAGAGAGTGTTCCGGAACAGGCCAAAGAAGATCCTATTGAATTATGGGGCGATCCATCCAGCCAATCGTTTCGAATTAGTTGGTAAGTTTCCGAACTTAGTGAAATTCTTCCGATTGTCGTATACCATATCTGTAGCTTTGGGCTTTTTGATACCTTTTGGTAACCTCTTGGTCTTGGTAAGGGTTTTATTTTTTTTTTTGGTGTGCTAAGGAAGATTCAGGCTCGTAGACCTCGGGATCATGTTCCAATTGTTAGATTGATGATGAAAATCCTTCTGGTTTAATTAATTACACCCACAAAATCTTTTGCAGCCCATTTCCTTGTGATTTTCAATTTAACCCACTTGTTTAAAATTAAAATTTAATTAGCCGACCCAATATGAAATTGGTTCAACTATCAAAACTTAACTTTAATTATATTAATCCAAAAAAGGACCTTAACAAAAATATTCAATTGAGCAAATTAAATCTACTTTTCATTTGCCTTCAAAAGTAAGGAATTCATACTCATCCAATTTGCTTCTCCTACGGATTTGTGTGGATTTGGGGTTTGAGGGTTTGATATGGGCGGCATTGTGTGGTTACTGGTGCGGTTGTAAAATGGTCTCAAGCTCGGCCGCTTGGTCAATTGAGGGGATAGTTGAGAATGGCCTTTACTTATTTTACTTTATTTTTTCCCCTTCTACTATTGTGGGTTTGGGGGCTTTAAAATATCAGAGATTTTATAATGGTCAATTTGAGAATTGCCATAAATGACAGGTATATCCGAAGGATTCATGCTTACCTAAAATAGTCAATAAAAATTAGTAATTTTATAAAATATTTGTTCATTAAAATCTAGTTACTGCCTAATTACCAGAAATGTTCATTAAAATCTTGGTGAATTTATTCTAGCTATTTTTTTGTTTTTTTGTTTCATGTTTGAATTGGTTGATTTCAATTGTTTCAATTAATTCTTGAAATTAAAATTAATTATTGAATAATTTAACAAGTGATTAATCTTGTTCATAAGTGAATCCATTTTCCTTTCTGATAGTATCAAGGACCCACATGATCTTTCTACTTTCATCCCAACTCATAAGGCTACTTTCCTTACCACCCTTGGCTAAAACTTCACCAACTTCAACAGCTTCGTACCAGAAACCTTCACCACCGTTCAATTCGGCCTTGAAGTCCTTTTCAGAAGTAGTACCATCGTTCAAGACAACCTTGTAACCTTGTGGAGATGGAGTGTCACCAATGGCTCTAACAATAGCGTGACCCAAGGAACCTTCAATACGAATGATTTCGGTTGGAGCTGGAGTGTACATACCACTGTTAATGATAGCTTGTTGTCTACGAGTCTTATCATTGAAAATAGCAGAAGTAACGAAATCAACTTCATCTTCCTTCTTACCAGTTAAACTGTCCATAACCAATTCAGAAGAAATAGACCAGTCCTTGGTTGGATCAGCATCTGGGTGCATGAAAGTTCTAGCATAAGTGACTGGATAAATACCAATATCCAAAAGGGCACCACCTCCAAGCTTCTTGTTAACAGCACGATGTTCTGGAGACCATGGGAAACTAGCACCATCAAAAGAGTAGTTACCGAAAACAGCCTTGACATCACCAATGATCTTTTCAGGACCATAGATTCTCTTTTGCAAGTCAAGGAATGCTGGGAAGTAACGAGACCACATGGCTTCCATAAAGAACACATTGTTCTTTTTAGCAGCATCCAAAATACTTTCTAATTCACGAGAGTTAATGGTGACTGGCTTTTCACAAAGAATATTCTTCTTACCTTCATTCATAGCCTTGATAACGAATGGAGCGTGAAGGTTGTGTGGTAAACCGATATACAAGACATCGATATCCTTGTCGTTGATGATTTCATCGTAGCTAAGAGCACGAGTGTTGTAACCTTCACCAATGAAATCATCAATGAACTTTTCAGCCTTGGCCACGTTGGAAGAACCAACAGCAGCAATGGTGTGCTTGATCTTGTTTGGCCCAGATGGGTTAGCGATCAAAACCTTTAAATCTTTTGCGAATCTAGAAGAAATGTTACCTGCTCCGACAATACCCCAGTTAACCATCTATTCATGTTAGTCAAATTTGTACTTGGTAAGTTGGTGTTCGGTGAATATGTGACAGAGAGAGAAAGTGGATTGATATTTCACAACAGATCAACCTTTTCCTCCTTGTAGTGTAGTAAGCAAAACTATATGTAATGATCGATCGGGAATCTAAGAAATTGATGGTCTTGGCTCAATGCTGAACTATTGTTCAATTCGTATCTCCATCTCGTAAAATTTCTCCACATTAACAAAGCTTGAAAATTTCACTTATCAATTGATCTCTCAGTGTGATTTCTTCGTCGACTTTAGATCTATCACGTATTCTCCCAGTATCCAGCTATACATACATTGAATGTTTGTTTGTAATTAACGTTAATCAAGTGCAAATACCCCCTTTATATAGACTTTGGTAATAATCGGAACCACCTTCCAGAATCCAGGTTGCATTTTCCCCACAATGCGCAACTTGGGGTCGTGGAGCAACTGACATATGGTAGTGTTGAGGACGATCAAATAAGAAGGAAGGTGAATCCATTAGGTTGTGAGAGACTAACAAATGACATCATGATTGCGGCTATAGAAGGGTCGACCTTCTTCAAAACGTTGGTGATAATTAGTAATCAATATTTCGTAGTCTTTGTTTCCTTTCAAGAAGCTTTAGTATGGTTCTTGGTCGGCTACTATGTGATTGTGAGAATGACAAAAAGTAAAATGCAACCAAAGTTTAGACATCATGCCCCAATTTGCCTATTTTTCAACGGTTAGTAGTCTTGATTTGACCAAGTTATAAATATAGAATCCTAATAGGGTTGTAATCAAGCGGTAATTAGACCAATATCACCCAATTTGTATCGAAGTAATGATCAAGTAATGCAAGTAATGCAACCCCCAATTATAGGTTGTAGCTGGTAACAAGTGTTGATGGTGGTGATGGTAACGACACTTTTGGTCTTCACCAGCTTGATCTAAATGTTTGGCAGTAATACCATACTTTTGAGTAGCAGAGTGAATTAAAGGAGCGATTGTTAAGTGTACCAGAGTGGTTGAAGTAGAAACCCTTAATTCTACTAGGAAAAGTCTATAATGAACAATTGGCAACTACAGTCGAATATAGTTCGTTTACTTTACCTCTCGAGGTGTTGATATGATGTAACGTGGCAGTATATTGGTATCATAAAAGCTCCATGATTGGAGTTATCAACAAAACAAAGGCAGCAAATAGAAGAGAAAAATAAACACTTAATTTGATCTGTAATGATAGAACCAGAAAGAACGAAGTAGATAATTGATACTGATTAAGTTAAATTGAATTCTCGTTGTTCTTACAGCATTTGCTGCAATAGTTAAATACACCAAAATCACTCTTTAAAAACTTAACAACAACCTTTTCTTCTTATCGGCAAGATTAAAAACGAGTCTAAATACTCCAATAAACACTTAGAATACTGATATGGTTTCATGAATGTTGTGCTTTTATAATCATCTATTCACCTAAGATGATCAAGCTATAACGACTTACTAGCGAGTTAGGTGTTTAGTTCTACCAGTCGCTATTGCCAATCGGCCAAAGAACGATTTAACTCAATTGTCAAAGAATAATACAGAGCTGCTTGTTATTCTTGTTATTAAGGGGAGCTCTACACTTTACATTGATAGTCTTATGATGTTGTCTAGTAACCTTTTGTTACCTTATCCTGTATTTGCAGCCCAAACTTATAGGTGAGGAAATTGGCAGTACCCTAAAATTCGCTGGGTTTCATCCTTACATCGCCAATTGGATGATCATGATCCTTCCATAAGAATCTATAGGCTTCTACAGGCTCCAACTGCTCGTAAAACTTACCCACTGTGTCCTTTCCTAGTCTTGTTTGTTCCTTTGGTTCACTCGTGTCGCTGCTCATTTTTGTTCCCAAATTCAACTTTTAATGGTTTTAGTGAGTGGACCCCTAACCTGCACTTTTCTCGCCCTCCGAACCAGCAAAAGTCTCCCACGTCCACCAAACCTATATATCAACTACCACTACTATAAACTTCAACTCATTACCAGTGAATCAATCACACGTGCATCCATCTTACAATGCCTGTGACCAAATCGCTTATCGTGTTTTCATTGTTAGTCATCGGTGGCTACTTACTCTTCAATAATTCCGGTGAAGTGTTCAATGTCGGTCACTTCTTAGAATCTACTTCGCCTTATCTTTGGGCCAATTTGGGAATTGCCAGTTGTATTGGTCTTTCTGTGGTTGGTGCTGCATGGGGTATCTTCATCACTGGTTCTTCCATCATTGGTGCTGGTGTTAAAGCTCCAAGAATTACCACCAAGAACTTGATTTCCATTATTTTCTGTGAAGTTGTCGCTATTTATGGTTTAATTATGGCCATTGTGTTTTCAGCAAAGTTATCAAATGTTCCTGAAGATTCTCTTTATTCTCAAGCAAACTTGTATACCGGTTACTCTCTTTTCTGGGCCGGTCTTACTGTTGGTGTTACTAATTTGATTTGTGGTGTGGCCGTGGGTATTACTGGTTCTACTGCTGCTATTAGTGATGCTGCCGATGGATCTTTATTCGTCAAGATTTTGGTTGTGGAAATTTTCGGATCTGTTTTGGGTTTGTTTGGTTTGATTGTGGGGTTGTTGATGGCAGGTAAGGCCGAAGAATTCAAGTGATTACTTCGAATGCAATTCTTTCCAAACAAATACAAATTAGAAAAAACAAATCAAAAAACAAAAGTTTGTATGAAGTTTGCAAATTAAACTACTACTACCTTAAAAAATTAGGAAGTCTGCTAAAGTAGAAATTTCAAGATATGAAAGAAAGAACATAAATGTGGACTTTTTGAGTGGAATTGGTATATCTAAAATAGAAAAACCGCTATTTTAGGACCAATAACTTGAAAAGCACCGTTTAAAGTGAAGTTTAAATCATTACATTCAAGTCCTACGTGAAACATTGATGTATTGGAAATTAAGGACTTTCATTCTAGTGACTTAATCTGTTATATTGCTGCTTTTTTTGCCTTTACAGTGCTTTCTAAAATAATTAAACGAGGCAATGGAAATGGTTGGTCCCATCTGATAGAGATCATTCCGATTATTCGGTTATAGAACCATCTGTTATCCATGACTCCAATTTTCATCATCTTTTTTTATGACTAGTTCATCATTTTTTACTTCCTACAATTCATAATTTACGTAATTTATTATCTAAAAGAATCGATGTAGTATCAACCACTAATAACTAAAAGTAATAGCGAATTACTGGTCATTATTGATTGGCTTTAATAGAGTATCCTGGTAATTGTGAAGTATCAAGAACCTTAGAGAGGAAACTTGTCACAAAGGATTAGTTTGTGTTATACTTTTTTGATCTGTTTATATGATCTAGTTTTCGACCTCCATGTATTCTGGATTCTTCTTTAAAATCACCACACCTTCCAAAGCATTACTCAAACTGATCCATTCATCAGTGCTTTCCAATTCAGCTCTTTCACCGTAGTTCAATAACACTGGAGTAGATTGAGTGACCCAACCGGTAATGGTCTTTGGCTTACCGGCTTGACCCACCACATCAACCGCTTGACCAACTCTAACATTGACCTTAATTGGGTTTAATTCTTCATCAACAGTAACCAACATTCTTGGCTTGATGGCTGGAGTCAAGTAGTATAATAATTGGTGACTGGTTTCAGTGGTAGAATCACTTAAGATGAATGACTTTGGATCTAATAAAGCAATAGAAATAGTCAATAATGATGCCAATGAAACCTTGTTTAAGATAGTTCTTTCAGAGTTGAAAGGGTTTAATGAAAGAGTACCTTTACCCAAATGTAAGATACCTTGAGCAATTCTTACCATGAATAAAGAATCTGGAGATTTGATGTAATAAGAAGCCAATTGTCTTAATAATTGAGCCAATCTAGCATTATTGGTACCAGCACCAACCAAACCCATGGAGTAAATGGCATTTTGAGCCACTTCCAAATCTGGGTCGTGAGAATAACGAGATAAAGTATCAAATACCTTCATTTGTGGATTAGATGCAGAAACCAAACTCATGGCTAATGGAACAGCTCTACGTATTAAGGAGTTACCGTAGTGCATCAAATGAGAGAAATGACGTAAGGACATATCTTGTCCAATATCTTCACCCATAGCAACCAACGCCACACCTAAAACGGCAATACCTTGGTATAATTCTTCATCATTTTCATTGTCATCACTGTCATCAGCATCTTCTTCTTCATTTTCACCTTCATCCTTTTCCTTTTCTTCAGGTTTCTTTTCAGAATCGGCATCTTCCATGTCAATATCTTCATCTTCCTTTTTGACTTCATCTTTACCTTCTTCCTTCTTTTGGTCTTCTTCACTTTGTTCCAATTTCTTTTCTTCAGCTAAAGTATCCTTTGGTTTAGCAGTACACATTTGTAATAAAGATTGGATTTGTAAAACATTACCAGTACCAGCATAAGCACAAATGTTAACCAAGACCTTCAAAGTCTTACTGATAGGATGTTCAATAGCATCAATGGTTTCCAAGACGTATTCAACTTGATCAGTCTTACCCATGTATAATAAAGCCAAACCTAAAGACATAAATTTGATGAATTTATTAGTTAATTGAGTGAAATCCTTTTCAAGTAAACTTTGTAAGATAGTAGAAGTGATATCACCATGACAAGTACCCACAAAGACGTGACCTAAAGCCAAAGCAGCTAAGGAAGAAATTTCCATGGAAACATCAGAGTCAGAAACTAATGGAGATAATAAGTTCAAGACTTCTTCGTTAGAGGTACCAGCAAAAGCAATACCAAGACCATTTATAGCAGAGGATTGCAAAAGTTTGTTTGGATCAGAAACGTATTCTTGTAATAAAGCAAAGGCGGCATCAACATCATCATGAACATTAGATGAAACGACACCAATACCTAACAAAGCACCGGCTTTAATTTCATCATCGGAAGAGTAAGTATACTTATCCAAATGTTGTAAACCATCATTGATGTTCCATTGGTGAATAGAACCCAAGGAGGCAGTGGTGGAGATCATACCTGGACCCTTAGTTTTGTAAATCCAAGATTTGTTATCTTCTTCAGTTTGAACCAATTTATCAGTACCATAACCTAAGTTAACGAAAGCATTAACAAAAGCAGTGGCCAAATTTTGTTTAGCAGAATCAATAGAACCAGAAGTACCTAAACCGAACTTGGCATTTTCCAAATGAGATTTGTAAATATCTTCAGGTACCTTTGGATCCAATAAGTTAAGTTCTTTAACAAGGTAACCGTAATATTCATGTAATTTAGCATTTGATATGGTTTCTTGAACTTCTGGGTTTTCACCAGGATATTTGAAGTTACTATATTGTTGAGATAAAATGAAACCCAATTGTTTATGAATCAATTCATCAGAAGTGCTTTCAAACACTTGTTTAATCAAGTTTTGATCATCTAATTTGATGGCCATAACCAAAGCTTGAGGTAATTGATTATAAGACAAATAGATAGCAAAGGCAGTTTGTAAAAAGGAAGTATCATCAGGAGGAGCTAATAATGGAACACAACTGACCATATAAAGACAAACTCTAGCATAAGTATTTTCATCAGTATATTGAGGTAATTTATCAATACTTTCAATTTCAAGTAATAAATCAACTGCATCAGCTTCAGCATTATGTTTCAAGAAAAATGGAACAATCTTCAAAGCCAATTGAATCAATTGATCCACAGAATCATCTTCAGTACCTAAACTTTCTTGATATGATTCTCCGATTTCTAATGCCAAATGACGCATATATTCATGACCCCAATCAGATACACTTTCTTCAAAGGCCAACATACGATATTTCAAGGCATCCTTCTTACCATCATCAGAATATGTCATAGCCAATACTGATAGGACATCAGCAAGTTTAATTATAATGTTGGAATAACTAGAATCGCCATTATCAGTCCATTTATCATACAATTCAGTCAAACTTGGATAATGAGGTCTTAAGAACTTCAATGGCTTAGGAACTGCGGTCATGGAGGTGGTGGATTCCTTGATGAAAGTCTTCAATGATTCCAAGCTTTCTTGGAACACCTTAACCTTATTGCTTGGGTCAATAAGTTTCTCTACAAGCAATTCCAATTCATCTTTCAAGTGTTGATCTTCTTCGGATAACTCTTCTTCCTTGGGAGGTTGTTTTTTGGACTGCTCTGGCTTAACTTCTTCTTTTGCCGGAGCCATTATGAATGATTTGGTGTAATTGGTAATAGATGGAGTTGTGGAGTTGATATGGATGGCAAATCGGCGAGCATGGTAAGGTGGCGGTCGTGCGCGAACCATATACTATACCCTAGGTAACAGTGGCATTGGGGCTGTAGAGGCAGGATAAAGTGTAGTGGGAGATGGGTAAGTTCTTAATACTGTTGAAGTTGACTAGGGAAGTTTTTGGGCTTGAAAGAGGATGTCGTTTGGGATATTTCACTGGGTTATTGGTGGTGTGTGTTAGTAAGCAATTACGTAATTAGAAGGCAATAGAAGGTGGTCTACAAGTGTACGGAAAATGCGAATTGAGGCTTATATGGCGGACAATATGAAGTGATACGTCTATATAGAAAGCTCAAGGTCTCTTTGGCGAATTTAATTTTTTGTTGGCCGGTGTTTTTAACAAGAAATCGAAAATATTCAATATTACCAAAATGACAGTGAAATGATTCTTATTGCTCTATAAATACTAGTTGAACATTTCCTGGAATAAATTGAAAAATTTAGGGTTTTCATAGAGAAATGCTGGCATTTTGGTTCTTAGTAATAAATTACATAATCTAACCAATTCAACCAAACACATGACTTAATAGTACCGAGTTAGACCATATAACCAGGGAATATTGATACAACTCGTACAATACAAACGCTGTCACTCTTCCAGCTCAAGGTGGATTGTGAGTTTCGCCACTTTAATATTTCAAATTTTTAAGAGAACCAGAGGGCATGAGAAAATCAACTGAGAACCTAAACAAGGTGATTTCAACTTTGCCACTGCCAACATCTAGATAATGGGTATGAGAAGGTTAAGACACGTTTAAATGGTCCATGAAAGCTTAAAAACCTTAACAATTGAAATGAACCAATCGTTGAAAGTATCGAAAATGGTTTGAATTTTTGTCAATAATTTTTCAACTACTTGATTTCAACTACCAATTCATATTGTATCTTATACTTACAAATAGAATTGTAATAAGGTTAAAGACTATGATTATCGTGATTAGAAAGATTTATTGTGTTGGCAAATTGATTAATTTTCCCTAGCAAAGCACTTCATAATAACACGGAAATGACCATATATCGCTGATGAAGAAGCAATAATACTTACATTATCACTTACTTTATTTTAAATGTTTACAAGACACTATAGAGAAGATCATAGGTAATTTTACAGATTCAAGCAGGTTTACTGTAGTCTACACTGTTTAGTTATACGATGATTTTGTCGTATATATCATTTATAGTTTCGCCAAGCAATGAAAAAATTACCACATTATTAACAAAACCTGTAAACCATATGGATGAATAATTGTCCCCTCTTTTGAGCGGTGACTCTGAGGTTACTGGTGACATTACGCTAGAATTGCCCAATGTGGTTCGACCACTTCAACTCGCCTCACATTCAATTATACTGTATACAAGTAATTACTCACTGCTCACTACTCATAAAGGTCTATTACTGTAAAGCAAGGCAGATCAAAAGTACATTTAACTATAGATGTACACCCCATCTACAATAAGTACTTTCTCGTATATTGAAAAGTCTTTTGCATAAACTGTAGTTATAGATGGGTGTCTAATTTCATCTCTATTATGACGAGCTCTTGTACCTTTCACCCACCCCTTTCGATGTGTGTCTGGTCCATGTCCCACCCCATATGTCTCTCTTGCTCATGTCTCTTCCTATGCTAAATTACATGTCGCGTCTATTGTTTTTATTTTGCCCATTCAGTTCCAAACCACTAGTTATAGTACGCTTTATACCACGCAATCTCCCCATTGCCCTGTTCCAGGATTCTCCACATTGCCCTTTTCCAGGATTATCCACTATAAACCGCCAATTACATCTTACATCTTTGCTTCATAAATATTGACTGCCCCATCCAAAGGCCCCAGGCGTCACGTTACTTCCTCTAAATCAAGTGTTGTCTGTTTTGAAGTGTCTTTGTTTTAGTAACCCTTTAATATAGTGACTATAGACTCCATAACTCAGCTCCACCAACCACAGCATACCACAAGCTCCACTACCCAACACCACCCATTAATACTCGACCAAACATCCTCACATCAACAATATTGGCTGATCCTCACCGATTTACTTTTACGTGTTTCTACGTGTTTTCATATCTTAAAGTATTACATAGTACTAATATAACCTAACAGTACTATACCTGGTAAGATGGACAGAATCTTCTACAAATCGGATATCTTGGACCCTATAACATGTCTCCCCATATACATCTTTGACACATCGTTTCTTCCATCCACAGAAACCATCAATTATGATGAGTTTATACCCACATTGATGCAATTTCTTCCACAAAGACCTTATGTCTTGATAATGTTTAGTTGTGGATTGAACAAAATCAGCTGGATTTGGGGAATCAAGTTTCTTAAGAAGTTCTTGGCCGATGGTGATAACCTCACAAACTTGCTTAAGATTATAACTGTTCATGACAGCTGGTTTGTCAAGTCACTCACCCAGATATTGGCCAATTTCAGTAAAACAAAGAAGAACATTGCCCAGTTGAACAAGTTATTGGATACTTTTACCATCACCACGTTTAGCGAATTACTAGGAGGCCTTGATGATGCTTCAGGTGCAAATTTCAATGATAATGGCATTAATATGAACAGTATCAATAATAATAATGGAGTCCGTAAAAATACCATTATTAATTGTTCTAGCATCTCTCAATTGAGCAACTATGTGGACATCACCAAGTTGAAAATCTCGCTTAATATCTATAAACATAATCTTTTGATTGAAAATCAAATTCAGTTGTCAATGAGAATAACTCCACTTATAAATCCATATACGAAATTGAGTCCTAACAATCCTGTGTTTTATCATCACTTCTACCAAATCTTTAACATCATTGATAATTATGGAGATAAGGTAGAATTATTGTTCCATAAACCAGGCAATAAAATCAACACTGATATATTTTTCCAATGCATAAATAGGAACCAATTGATCTGGATCAATGACTGGGATCTTTATTGTATTTCCACAGCATTTAAAAGAATGATCATGGAACTTCCTCCTCCTTTAATATCCATCGATTCGATTCCATTACCTATTAAAGATGATTATAATTATACATTGAATACGTTTAAAAATATTGTTAAGGTCCATGCCAGTGATAAAAACAATGAATTTGATCAATTATTGTTACAAATCTGTGAATTGGGCCATAAAATCATCGATAGTTCCACCACCACCAAACATACGGCTCTTTCATTATCTAAGAGTTTAAGTTACTGTCTTAGTCATGAACTAATTTCTTCACATAATAAAGATAATATCTCAATTATCACCAGGTTTTTAAAGAATATCTTGGAAAACTGGCCCCAATTAAAAGAAAATTTCACCTTTTATTCCGTGAAACAAGTGGTTTCTGGCAAGAAGGAAAGACCAGACTATTCGTACGATTTGAGCTACGATTTAACTATCGACGAAGCCCAAATGGAGGAAAAAGACGATGAAAATTACCGAGTCAGCTTCAACACTTCTAATATTTTAACCAGCTCTAACAAGGGAAACACCAACAATAGCAGCAATAACAATAAGACTCCACCTTCTAAAAAGACCCCGATTTCCAGTCCTAACAAGGACTATTATACCCCTAAATCTGCTCGGTCTATGAGGTCAGAATCGCCTACTAGAAACCAGGAATCGATGTTTTCTGATTATTCCTCGGCTTCTTCAGTCACCGTCTCTACCAATTCCATAAGTCCTCAGGTTCCAAAGAAGAAATTGTCAGACGTGTCCAATTTAATCCAGTATCCCCCACAGAAGTATAAATTCGAGAACAAGGCCAGTCTCCATTCTAGATCCAAGAGTTTACCCCCACAGTTTAATATGGATGCTCCGGTCAAGAAACCGGTGATAAGAGGGAGAAAAGTAGGGGAATTGGCCAAGTTATTTGAAGAAAGGACCCAGGGGTTGGAGCTTTTAAGCAGTATGTAATTAGAGACAGGACTTTGAGTCCAAAATTAGGATTATCATCTACGGGTGAGTTATGAAAACATCAATAACGAGAAGAGGACGGGTTTGGCATTGGCTCAGGTCTAAATAAATGGAACAGAGAGATTCGATGGTCTACTGTTCTTATATGTTGAAAATTGGGCTAATATAGCTTGAAAAATGGTCTAAAATGGGTTGAAAATGGCCCCAGTAGTCCGATTTTATTGGTTAAAATTGGTATATTAAACGATAAAACCACAGCAAAGCTTAAAACTTGTCATTACATTGCCCAATTCCCAGTTGCTCTCTCGTTGGCTTGCTTTCTTGCATTTATTTCATTTCAGTTACTGAAAAGGTTTTTATATGGTTAGGTAAAATACATGAAAAATAAATAATGATTATCATAATCCTACTTCTACAGCCTGTAAAATCACCAGGGTTTTAATTTTTTGGTTTCAAAACTAAGTCATTTTTATTGACTATTAAAAGAACAAACTAATATTATAATTCACAACTAATACAATACAACAGCAAACAACAACATCCTTTAAAAACACTGACTGGGGGTGGGAAAATAACAACATTGGTGGTACACATAATCATCACACATACCACAATAATAAGAATAATAAGAATAAAAAAAAATCAATCAATCAACTGATAAAAACCCCAGGCAAGTCAAAAAAGAAAAAGATTTGATTGTTTGCTTAAATAGAATTAAATTACTCACCCACCAAACGACTATCAATGTTATCCATAGATAAATCGCCTTCATTATGATGGTGGTGATGGTGGTGTTGACGAGCAACGTTGGCAACAGCAGCAATTGCAGCAGCAGCCGTGCTATCATTATCTTGAAGATCATGGTCTTGAAGGTGTTGTTGGTATTGTTGGTAGTGGTGATCATCCAAGTGTTGTTGATGGGCAGCTTCAACAGCAGCTTGATTGAATTGTCTTTGGAATTCTTCTTGTTGTTGATTATGTTGATGTTGTTGCATTTCATATTGTAATACTTGAGCATCTGGATTTTGTCCATTACCATCATCATCATTAGCTCCATTTAAGAAAGCAGCAGCAGCAACAGCAGCTTCATCATCAACTTCACCATTGGCATTTCTCTTTTTATATTGAGCTAATCTATTTGGATGAGTACCAAATCTAGAAGATTGCTTTTTAATTTTTCTTTTATAACCTCTGATTTCATTATAAATATCTTCTCTTTTAATAAGAACATCAGGATATTGTTCTTTAATTTTAGATTCAATATGAGATGGTTTAGTACCAACTTTATATAAATCTAAAATTAATAAATTAAGTTCATCAGATCTTTTTCTTAACATTGGATGATTGGCTAAAGGATCCAATTGTGGATGATTATGTTCATTACAAGTGGTTCTTAAAGTCCATACACTAGTGGATTTTTTATAACTTGCAGTCATAGAAAATGGACACTTTAATTTTTTGGTTTTTGTGTTTGGATCTAATAAATATCCATTACCAACATCAACTTTTGGTTCTTCACCATCTTTTTTGGATTTTTTATGTCTATAACGACCACCAAGTTCACAAGTATAATAAATGGCTTTTTTATTAGAATGAGCAATAACAACACCAAAACCATTATCTCTGGCAAATTCTTGAATAAATTCATTTAAATCTTCTCTGTTATGAAATACTTGTTCAGGATATGGTCTAGTAATAAGATTACCTTCAGCAGTAATGGTGTTTTCAGTAACCGGATAAATACGCAGTTTAGAATCAATAATTGGTTCTGGAATTTGAATATTATATTCCGATTCATCCACTTCTTGTTGTCCATAATGGTGAAGATGAGCTTCAGACGCGATTTGTTGTTGTTGAGCTTGTTGTTGCTGTTGCGCCTGTTGCTGAGCCTGTTGCTGTTGGTATTGCTTGTTCATATTAGCACTTGGAGGAAGACGTCCAAGATCCTTATCTTGTTTACGAACAAGAGTTGCACCCACCAGTTGAGGACGCTCTGATAAGGCAGCGGCATGGGCTATTTGTTCAAGCTTTGCTCTAGTGACATCCAATTCGCCATGGGAGACCACGCCCTCCAGTTTAGCGGCGCTTAAGAGTTGGTCGTCGATGTTACTGGCGTATTCTTCATCTTCAACGTTTGAGGACATTTTGTTGATAGTGGGTCGTGTTATTTGGTAGTAGTGTAGGTGTAAAAGATGTTGGGTTGATGTTGTTGACGGGTGGCGAGGAGCACGTGTATTGTGTCACGTGACATAGAGGGTCATTGGTCACACAATGTCCCTTCGAGGGGGGGTTGTGGATGTTTTTCAGCACCTGACCCCATAGAGGGATGGTGTTAGGGGGTGGGAGCCAAGTTGGGAGTGGGAGAGGAGAAGAGAGGGGGCAGTGAAGTGGGGGATGGCTTGGGGGTTTGGTGATGGGCATCTTGTAGAGCTGTACCTCATGCATCAAATTCAAGAGGGGTGGGGCTATATGCAGGCCACGAATATGAAGTTATGATATAGAGTAGATACGAAGGAGTACAAGGGAGAAGAGGTGGTACATTAAACAGGGATGGTTCTTTAAGAGACGAGAAAGAACTGTGCTGCGAGTTACAGAAGAAATGGCCATAGTTGGGGAAGCTGGGTGTGTTAGTGAAGTGTTGATGGTAAACAAAGTCACGTGACCAAATGCCACACCAGCCCTTTCAGGGTCCTTCTTCAGTAGAGAGCCTGTTGACCAAGAGGAAGGTGTGGAATTGGTTCATTAGCGCGAAATTGAGTTTAATGGAGTTGTAGGTGCTAAATAAAGTTGTCATAGTTTTAGTCGTTTTTAGGTAATTTTAGATAATTTTAGATAATTTTAGTTCATGCTACATTCAAATTAGAGCCATGTAAGTAATGGAATCTAAATTAACTATTTGAGTTTGTTCCATAGTTTTTAGATACTTGATTAGATTTATTGCCAGATTAATTTCTCAAAGTGTTAAAATTACTGTAATAATCATTTTAATCCAATTATTCTCTAGTACCTGTTCTTATTGAGAGAGGACCTAAACTTAAGAGAATTTGCATTGATTGGGTCTCCTGAATTCTACCTATAAAATCCACTAATTCAAGGCTTCCATTATAAAATTGAAAAGGGGCAGTGTTGGGATTTCTTGAGATCCAATTAAAAAAATTTTATTAATCAATTTAGCCTAATTTAATCAACTAAACCGTAACGAAGAATCTTTTAGGGGTCATTCTAATGTATAATTCCCCATTCCACTGGTGAATATCTCCTCTTTACTCAATTAGCGGATCTTCTCAATTGTTGGTGCCGTTGCTAATTTTTTTTTGCCTGTTTCTGTTACCTTCAATAACTTAATAAAATTTTAGTTTATTAATATGTTAGTATATACATCGCCTCCACATTCTGTTTAGAGCATAAATATTTTTTTTTTGTTAGATTCCTTTAATCTACGTATGGCTCTTTGGTTGTGAATAGCGATACGGTTTTTGGTTCTAAGCTCAGGAACGAGATGTGGTTTTCGTCTATTCTTGCTGCAATTTTAGAGGTATATTGAAACGAGCATAATTCCGAAAATACATATCGAAACCTTAGCTTTCTGATAATAAACAAACAGGGATTATTAGGAGGTACAATAAAAAGAAGTACAACCAAAGATCGGCCATGGGGAGCTGGAATTTACCCAAATCGAGAACTCAATGGTTTGCTTGGCTACAAATTAATTAGAACCTCGGTTCAGATGAAGATACAATTTTGCAGACACTTTAAACAAATCCTTTTTTATTTAGGTTTCTTAAAATAAAATTACAAACCTTTACTCGCCACAACCAGTAGTGCAACGGTGTTATCGCATTCTGGTTTGGTTCCTTTGTAAGATGTGACAAATTATCGTTATTCTTTACCCTGAAGTTTTATGTCGGTACCAATGCTGTCGTCAAAAGCGCGACATACATCATACATTATTATACATATACAATCTAGTATTGTTCCAAAAAAACCGATAGCACCGGTTCATAACTATCTGAAACCAACAATAAAATTGTTTTTCATGAAGCTTAACAGTTCTTAGCCGCTGCATCATTAGAGCCATCGCACGGCTATATTCCAAAACTGCGTTGCCGAAACTACAATGTACAGAATTTCGGTATTTCTTGGAGACGTTTTAGTTGCGAAACCAACCCAACCAAGTGAAACTACCTTGAAGTACTCTGCAAAAGTAGGAATGTTGTTCGGAGTAATTGATGTGATAAAAAGGAGATTGAGGAGGTATCTGGTCTAGGATCGAAGTGTGGGCTTCAAGGTGAACATTTTTAGTGTGTTAATAATTTTCAATAATTACCAAAATTTCCAAAATATAGGTAACATTTGAGTATATTCTACTCTATAATTAAGTCATAAAATACAGAATTAAAATGTAATTGGATGGTTAATATATGGGAAAATAGATACATATTAATTATTAAAACTTCTAGGTTGCAATCTCATTGTTGATACAACTGTATTCTAGTTTACTCTTTTAAAACACTTCAAATAAAAATACAATTTCTGTTTCATTTTTAATCTAGTAAAATTACTATAATATTTGTACGAATATTCAGTTTCTGCTCTTAGCTTAATTATCTCATTAATATTATCTCATTAATACCAATATGCCTATTTAACACTCTAACTAGCCAGCACGAAAGATGAGTACCATAAATTCCAAAATTCTTGGTCCCCCTAGTTTCGTGCCTTTTTTATGAGTTCAATCTCAACTATCATTGTAGCCACTTAATGAACTCCTTATAAAAAACTTTAAATATAAATAATCTCTTTAATAAAAATGCTTGATCGACCGTTTAACGTCCATTCAAAGTATCCTCGGCCCATGTTGGTAACACGAAAGATGTGCTGTGAACCTTGGAGTTATAGTACTTGAAGAATTTTCTTTCCTTTTCGAAATCAAAAACTCTGGTTGGTTTAGTTAAATCCTTACTCTTATCATTGGTAGCAATCACAAGACCCAATTGCCCCGAGGTATAGGAAGGCATGTAACATTGTGAGTAGTTGACGTTACTGAAAACAGACTTTGCCTTGACAAGTAAATCACGGAGGTACTTGATATTCAACCAAATATTTTCACTACTTTGAGTAATCACTATACCATCACTGGCAAGAGTATTTTTAAGTAATTCGAAGTATGTTTCTTGGAAAAACTCTTCGGCTGGACCTTCAGGGTCTGATGAGTCGGTAATGATGACATCGAATTTTTCAGTGGTTTCTTTAAGGAACTTGAAACCATCTTCAATTCTGAGATTAACACTTGGATGGTCATGGAACTTGGCCATATTTGGCAAGTACTTGGTCAGCAACTTGATGACCATATCATCGATCTCCACCATGGTGATAGACTCCACAGTACCATCTTCAACATGTTTGACAAGTTCACGAAGTACTCCACAATCACCTCCACCTATCACCAAGACTTTTTTAGGAGAAGAATGGGCCATAACTGGCAAGTGGGTGATAAGTTCTTGGTAGGCAAACTCATCCCTTTCGGTACATTGGACAATACCGTTCAATACCAACACATTACCATAATCGGTGGAACGGAAGATGAGAATGTCTTGGAATGGTGACTCGGTATGGTATAAGATTTCATCCACTTCAAGTCCGAAAGACTGGCCAGGAAATGCCTCGGATGTTTCATGGAACCAGTACTTTTCGTCAATCTTGTAGATCAGCGCATGTTTGAATGTGGACTTGTCGATGGGGGTTTCCCCTGGGGTAGGATGTAACATGATGGGGAGTGAAAAATTATTGTCGCGAGACTTATAACGGACTGAGTTGTAGATGGTGGTGATGATGGGGGTCTTTGCGATTGCAGCTTTGGCCGGGCTACGAGTGCTGGAGATAAGCGTGATCAAATACCTGAGGAATTGGGTGCTTGGAGATGTGACTAGCCTTGTTGGCGGCCTCATAAAGAGGGGTGGTGGTGGGTTGGTGATGGGGTCAATGGCTAATCCGTATTATGTAAGTGTGTGATGTGATGGGGATGATGGTGACGAGTCTCGCAGGTACAGGAGTGACTGGAGAGGACTTCGAGTCACACAGAGAGGACACAGTGGGGAGGGTAAGGAAGATCCGTACCACCAGGATTGAGAGGAGAAGACGAGGTATAGAGGATGGAAGTGTGTTCATGTGGTCATTAAGGTGGTAGCTGTAGCATCAGGGGTTTATTTTCTATTTTTGCATGTACAGACTACCACACAGAATTTGCACCCAAAGGGGTATAATGTAAGATTCCAGACAACAAACAGGTTCTATGACTTAGTTCATCTCAGGTACTTAAGATAGAGTTATATGCTATATCAAAAAAGCCTTAGAGCTTTGTTTAGCAGTGTTGTGGTGATTTTGAAACAAACAGAGAAGAGTTCACCTATTAGTTGGGAATGACGATTGGCCCATTTGTACGCCACCGTAAAACGTGTTACTGCTCTCGACTCTTGTCGTTTCCATACACCACCTGGTTGTTTAAATGGGGTTGTTACACCTCTCTGTGTTTGCTTGATTTGGGCAATTTTCGAGTGGTATACGAACTGTCCAGGTGCTAGAACGCTCTGAGTATTCAGCACCAGAACTTTACGATCTACAGCCAGGTTCTAGAGCCCAGCATTCCTCATGCTATCTGGTTAATCTCTGCCGGGGCTTTAAACTTCCAGAATGTCAAGAAACACGGCAATTACACGGACTTCAGTGGCCAAATTTTCTAGGTAAGGTCACATTACTTGGACACTCTTATTCTTTTATGCAACTACTTCAGTTTTAAACAAGATGTTTCAATGCAACTTACTCTTTTCATGGGGACCGTCAAGAGAAAAGTCACATTACCATTAGACTCGTGAATTTCCTTGGCTTGTGGGTAATATAATATTTTTTTTTTTAAATAGTCACACTGTCATTTGGTTGCTTGTTCTAGCCACTAACGGTGTCTATTTTTCTTGTCAGTCCCCCACTTCAAGGATGATGTATACCATCACCTAGCTAATTAAAACCAAATAATATCAGCACCGTGGTTAATTATACATTCCCAAAAATGGTCCAATTATCATAGCCGACGGAGACACTCTCTAGTAAACTCTATTAGACTTCGGATTATCAATAAATTCAATGAAATTGCCGTATCGTTTGGGCTCGAATTTACCAGACCTAAAATTAAGCTTTTGACAACTTTTTATTGCGAATTTTGACACTGGTGAAATGATTTATAATTCGAAAACTAAAAAAAAAACGTCGCTGATATTTCAAGAATCAGAGGATAATCGGATCGGATCAATTCTCGTGGATTTTGGTCCTATTGGTGGAAGGAAAATTTTAGTTCGTAAAATTGGAAGTGAATATATTGGACCGTGTATTATTTTCTTCAGTTGTCAAACATGGTTTCAACGGGTTGATGAGATCCCGATTCGGCCTAAATTTGTGTGGGAGTGTCATGTCTAATTGTATCGGCGTGTTGAGTATCATCTCATCTTCGCTTGCTCGCTACATGGATATAGTGCACCAAAACAGTTATAGTTTCCAGGGGAGGTCCAGAAAGGGTCCTGCGATACTGACCTAGTATGGTTATCAGCCACCATAAGCATGGCAGCTATTGGCTCACAACCGGTACCAGTGTTATCATCGATAGGATAGAGATAGAGATAGGGACGGACCGATGTAGCGGAAGGTGTATGTCAGCCGCCTCGAAGTACAAATAGGCGCTGTACGGTGATCAGTTAGCCGTTATACGCATAGTGAAAACAAACGCTATTGGAACAGACAAAAAACAAAGGTCAATTGAGGTGGTGGTTCTAAGGAGTTATTTACTAGTGATAACAATCAGACTTCAATAGACCACCATGGTATAGAGGTTAGAGATTTTCGGGATTATTAGTAAATATTTCTTATGATTGGATCCGGCAGAATTTTCGCAGCATGTCTTTTGCAGCAGTAGACTTGTGGTGGTAGGTGTCTTGCATTGCAGGATTTACAAGTGTAGCGCATATATATTTCCGCAACGACATTTACATCATGAAAGAGTGCTTTATCAGTTGAGGTTCAGTAGATCCTACCACCCATTCGCTCATCAACCACGGGTTGAGACCACAAGAACAAGAACAAACAAGGGCCAATTTTGGGTCAATTGATAAGATTATACCCGATAAACAATACCTCTATTATCTACTATCGGCCAATCATCCACTCAGCCGATGTCTATTTTGACTTTAAATTGCGATATCTAGTAAATTTTCAACAAATTTTTTTTGTCTCATCCCATAACATTATCTCAGTATTATCTGCAATTTATTATGTATTATCTAGGATGTATGTACATGGATGAGAGAGTATTATGTGTAATTATGTGTAATTATGTATATATTATGTTTGTTCAATTACCTAATTAGTGTCGAATAGCACACAGCCCGTTTACGTCAATATTGAAGGTTTTTTTTTTACACCCGGTTAAAACCGTATAGTTGTGAACGTGTAGATTTGTCACGCGACCGATCATGGGACGTTGCAGTGGTAAAGAAATAATACAGTCAATTACTCCTATGATTGAATAAGGGAAAAAATTGATCAATTGGTTTTGGTTTGCATATTTTTAATGCTAACTTACCGAAAAATTTTGATTGAAAAATTTTAACAGAGTGAAAGACAGAAACAGAGAGAGAGAGAGAAGAGGGGAGGGAGGGGGAACCTCGATGGTAGACAATAGGGATGAAAAAAAAGGACCAAAAGGGCCTTGGGACCCATCAGACAATCTCATCTATAATGCAGATTTCCATAGCATCTATACTAAATACGATCCACATAAATCCACTAGTATACTAACCGCGACATTAATTCTACGGCGTCAGTTGGCGCGATAACAGTGTACAATAATTCTCTACGGCGAAAAATGCCCGTGGGTCTGCACCACAGACCTGCACTAAGGTTTTGATCGTTAAGGAACATTTAGAGTTGGGGAACAATAACAGTTGTGCTGATGCGTGAGTGTGGAGAAGCCAAGACCTACTGCCAGACAGACAAAACTTTTTGTCAATAGTTGTAAGAACCAAGGGGCCTGCTTCCTCCCCCCCCCCTCCCCCTGTCTAGCAAAGAAGATCAATCGATATCAAACCACCACCGCCAATCGTGATCAACGTGATCAATAGGGATGACGTGTTGGTAAGGGTTTTGAGATAACTTAGATCTTGATTGCTGTAATTGTTCTTGTTCGATTTGGTGATGTTTTTTTGTATAACCCCAAATATCACACCATATGTAGGGAGAATTATGGACAGGGAACGTTACACCAGGTGAGTGTGTGGTGAAATCTCTAAGGCAGACATTTTTTTCTCTGTGTTCTTGTGTTCTGTTCTATACTGCATTGTTGCTAGACGACGCTAGGTGATATTCCTAAATTCCTATTCTATTCCTACTTACCGTCAGTTCCTGCACGATTGTCTGCATTGTAACCAACTAGAACGAAGCCCTGGTGTGCAGCGTCCGCCAACCAGTTCTGCAACACACAATACCTTCTTACCCCCCCTCCCCTATCTCCCTTTGGTAAATCCTCTTAACCACTGGAACCTCGATGAATAATGATTTTAAAAATACCTCTCTCACCCTTATCGTATATTATATAGCAAATCCCTCAAAAAAAAACAAATCTTGTACCATATAACCGTTTTATTTCCTTTGCTGTTATTTTTTATTTTTCCTGCCCCACACCCCCCCTCTTCCTCCCAGGCAGTCTCAAATTTTCCCAGGTCGTCCGAGGTCCAAATCGTGAGCAACTTTTTGACTCGCCATTATCATTAATTTGCAAATTTCCCACTAAACGCAGCAAAAACACTTGACCTCTAAAAAAACTCACCCTAAAAAACTCATCAACAAAACCTTTAAACCTCCCACCAAAAAGATCAAAAGCTCCTCACCACCTTGAACACCACCCAAAGCAAAAACAGCATCCAAAATCCAGAGATATTATCACATTTGAAAGAAACGTTTTAATCCGTCTTCATTTCCTCCCCCTGTACTTGACCCCTTTTGACTATGTCTGTAATTATCCCCAACAAGGGTGATGACACCACTCACACGAGCTCCGTAGAGCAACAGCAAATGCTGTCAACTGTCATTTCTACCAAATCGTTAAGATCGCCGTCATCGTCATCCGCTTCTTCATCCACTTCATCATCAGCTTCAAAAACCTTTATCGATATGACTTTAGTATCAATGGCCTTACGTATATTACAACTAGGTATTTCATTTATAGTTTCATTGTTGGTTCCATTTCCTGAATCCTTGAGTATCCCTTCAGACTCCCAGTTTTTCCACCACATCAACAGAGAAAAACAGCAAAAGCAAAAGAAGCAACAAGAACATCAACAGTCCAAGAAATCTGGAAAGTTGGTGGAAAGAAAAGAATTATTCCCATCCATTTCTGTCTTGAGTATTAATCCAGCTTCTGAATCTGCTATGATCGAGAAAAATGTATCCTCTGCCCAACCATGTTCCACAGGTTTAACCACCAAGCTCTTGCCTTTCAAGAATGAAAATGGTGAGATTGATTGGGCTTTTTCTGAAGATGGTAATGAATTAGATGCCTTCAAAGCTACTGCCAACCATTCATACTATAACGAACTTCAAGAAGAAGAAGAAGAAGAAGAAGATGGGATAAATTTATCTCCAACTCTTTCCAACTCTTCTAACAATGAATCCATCATTTCTAATAATAAAGTCAAACTGATTAAAAAGGAAGAAAACAACACTCCTGCCACCAACCACTCTTCCCCATTCACTCCAAACGATCAACATCTCAATAATCACCATCACAATTCAGTTTCATCATGTTCTTCATCCGATGATATCACAGAAATGAACGACGGTTCTTTCGGTTTACCAGATGGTAAAATCCATCAATGCCCTCACTGTGAAGCCACCTTTAAGATCAGAGGTTACTTAACTCGTCATTTAAAGAAGCATGCTGCCAAGAAGGCTTATTCATGTCCATTCCACGAATTTAGTGTGTTTATTGATGAAAATAATGTTACTCACAAATGTCACCCTAACGGTGGTTTCTCAAGAAGAGATACCTACAAGACTCACTTGAAATCCAGACATTTTAAGTATCCAAAGGGCACCAAGACTAAGGATAGAGCCAAGTCTGCTGGTTCATGTTCTATGTGTGGTGAAACTTTTCCAAATGCCGAAATATGGTGTGAATTACATGTTGAAGGTGCTGAATGTAAATTCTTACCAGCTGGCTTCAAAGGTAAATCCAGAATTAAAAATAGAATGAAGAAACAAATGTCCAAGCAACAACAAAAAGAACTCGAAAAGAATGGTGGAATTTATTCCAAACACTTTTCGCTTGCAGCAGCCATGTCTTCTCAAAAGAAACCAGTTAATCCTCAAGCTCCAGAATGTTTTACTCCTTCATTGGAAACTCCTAATAATAGTAATGCTACTCCTATTTCCGTTAGTTCTAATAATGTTAATGCTTACGGTTATAAACATACTTCTAATTCACCAGCTGTTTCTATAAGTTCGTCTATTAATAACGAAACTCATGCATCTCCTGTTTCTGTTTCCCCAACTACACAAAAGTATGTTGGAGAGGTACTGGCCCCACCAGTTGTTGAACAACAAATTCAACAACCTTTTGCCATGCCACCACCATCAAACATTAAATTCAATCAGGACTTTTTCCATCAACCATATGATAACTCTCAAATGAATCAATATGTTATGGGAGGTGAACCAATGCCATCATTTGAATCATTTGATGATGATCAATTCTGTTTAGATATTGATCAATTAAACAATGCAACCTTCAACAACTTTAACGAAATAATTGGTTTCATGAAGGTTCAACAACAACAACAGCAACAGAAACAGCAACAGCAACAACAACAACAACAACCTTATCCACAACAACAGCATGAATTTGATGGCAAGTCTAGTTTTGATCAAATACCTTTACAAGCACAAGGTTTTGAACAATATCAGCATTATGCATCTGAATTCCCACAAGAATATTCTGAACAAAATCAACATTCACAGCCATTACAAGCTCAACAATGTTATCCTGTTCAACAATATCAAATGTACAATTCAAACCCGGTAATGTATAATTAGATGCTTTTCTATTTGTGTTTTTTTTGGGAGTTACTTTTATTCTATTCTCTTGTTCTTTTTAATGGGTGAATGGCGAAGACCATTCTTATTTATTTTTTGGAATTTATTTCTCTAGAAGTCTGTTTTGATAATATACGTGAACAAAATTTACAGCAAGAAATTTGTAGTATAGTTATAGCGTTAATGTTTGATAATTGAAAAATGAAGTGTTTAGATATTAGGTAGATAAAATATTTGCTTTAGTTTAGGCGCAATTATCAGTCGCTGTATAGTCCTACAACTTCATTGTCCGTGTATTCAACTAATTTAATGGAGTAAAAGTTCATAGAGAAATGTCCATATAATTGAAAGATAGGGCACAATCTGAAGATACGTTTATGGGTTGGAAATTACGATCAATGATTGCTTGGTTTTACAATTCAACAGGATGTGGTACTAACAAAAATTTCAACTTGTGAACTACTAAGTTTTCTCAAAGTACACATTTTCCTACTAAAGAGTAACCTTGTTATGGTTGGATTGGGAATTGCAATTGACCATATTCCGGTTGATTGGAAAGGGTAAAATTCCATTTCTATTTTAGGAGAATTGCCACTAAATTTGTCCATGAGTTCACTTGTACTAATTATAATTAAATACGAACGGTTTAATACATCAAATAAACCACGCCTTATACTGTAATGCATAGTAATAGAAGGGTAAGCAACAATATTAAAAATTAGCAGACACAATAGAAGAGAATTAGTAAGAAAATAATACCTAAATAAGGATTCGGGTTTTGACTTGAAATTGTCCTTTCGTATATATATATATTTATATTTGACCTGTGGGGCATTAGGCGGAATGGTGCATTAAAAATTACCCACTTGTTGATTCAGACAAAAAATACCAGTCTAGAAAAGATCATAACGGTAGTTTACGTGTTTTACGTGTCATTTGTCAGCAAATACCAGGTAAAGGGGACAGGGTCAATTAATTTCCTATTTGTCATATACCCTTATATTTGGGTGCAAATTCCCTAAAGTAGCATAAGCAGCAAAGTATCAAAGGAATTCCGAAAAATAATGTGAGACAAAACAGTAAAAATCACACGGAATGGTGAATCATATATATACCACAATTACGTCACTTTGTAATTAATGGAGCCAAGTAATTCAGATACTTTTTGCTGATAGAATAACATATAATGAACACAAACTTTACCCAATTAGCAAGGATATTAGTTTTACAAGTAGGCCAAGACCAAGACAATAACAAATTCATTCGCATCGGAACATCGTAATTTATATGGATTGAATTTCAGATAATTACAGTTTGTTCGTATTAATTTCTATCATTATATTCTTCGTTAGATTTATCATAATTATACACTATGGTACAGAGTCCAGTCTACATATCACCGAAAATATCGTCAATATCGTTCTTCTTCTTTTTCTTGACCTTCTTAGTCTTCTTAGGTTTACTAAAAATATCATCGATGGCACTTTTAGATTTTTTAGGCTTGGAATCTCCAAATATATCATCCATAGCATTTTTCTTCTTCTTTGCACCATCCTTCTTTAGCTTCTTGGTGAAGTCTATTTCGTCAGTCATGGTCATTTTAGTTTCTATCTTTTGCTTTTTAGACTGGGAAGTCTCTTGTGGTAATTTCCGCTTTTCTTCTTCTATTATTTCACCATAATCGTCGTTTATTTCTGATTTTTCACTCTCTTGTGGAGTAGGTAGTTGTAGTTTTTCTTGAGCTTTTGTTCCCAACTTATCTTTAATTCCTTCTATCTCCATCAATAAACCGTATATCTTACTCAAATTTGCAATCAATGCAAAACCAAGATTGATAAACTGTCCCAATGCAATAATCCCATTATAGGCATAATAGGCATTTCTGAATACCTGATTTTTCACCAAGTACCGAATAACTTCGACTATTTGGTCGTTTTTCAGATCTATCACTTTCTGCAGCTTGGCATGTTCTATGTCGATGGTCAATTTGATAATTTTACGAAGCTTGCGGTGGAATATGTTGAGATACTGCCACCATTTCTGGACCCTGTGTTGGTTCTTACTTCTGTGGTAGATGAGATGGAGAATATTGTACTCTTGGGCGAGTGCCTGTGCTATTTCTGGCGATATCATTTCAAGAGGGATTTGAAGTATATGACCTGTAGTATGAGGGTTGATGACCTATAATAGTGAATTCGTATCTGGTTAGTTGTTGAGGGTGGTGCAGTTGGCAGGTGACTCGTCACTATGGTTTTCTAGGGGAGATAGTTGATGTAAATATGTACAAGATTAGGGATATATGCTAATGTATATGCTAATGTATATGTTGTAGATGATGACGCAGCTTACTACAGCAAGGTCGGATATATGCTGGATAGTTCAATGGTTGAAAGTATCTTCTAAGCTTCTATCTATAGAGCTTTGATGGTATAGATGCTGAGTTGGTCGCGATGTGCACCTCATCACGATCCAGGTTATAACAATTTGTAGATGACGTAATCAACTCATCCCAAAATTTTTCCAAACATACTTCTTTTACCATAATAATGGCCCTTTCAATAAACGAACTCGTGGCTAAAGCTAGGGCATTACTCCAGTCAGCTCAAGCTGAAGCTGCATTGAATCTCCTTCAAGAAAACTTCGAACCATATACCGAGGATGTCAAGTTTCTTCAAATCTTTGGTGAGACCTTATTAGAGAATAATGATGTGGAAAATGCTTATGATATATTGACCAAGGCTGTTGCCAATGATCCAAATGCTGATTTAGGAGTGGAAAAGTTCTTCTATCTTGGACAAATCATTGGTGGAGAAGACGGATTGAAATTACTTGATGTTGGACTCCAAAAATTGAATACTCAACTTGAATTAATTAGTCAAGATTCTGGAGAAAACGATCCTACTTTAGTGGAATTATCTCAATTATACAAGAACAAAAAAGCATTAACTGATTATGTGATCAAGAAACTGAACCAAGGTCTTTTCGCTCAGATTGAAATCTGGATGACTGATTTATGTATGGAACCAGTGGCGGAATCTAAATGTGATCAAATCATTGAACATTCTTTGAAATTGGATGGCCAAAACCCAGAAGCTTTATCTTTATTATCATCTATCAGAATATCTCAACAAAGACCAGAAGAGGCCAAGGAAGCATTAATTAAATCATGGGAAATTTTCAAGCAAAAGAAGGCTACTCTTGAAGAGTCTGCCAATAAGATTGGACAAGAAGGAAGTGAAGAATCCGACTCTTTTGAAGTGGGTATTGAATACATTGAATTGATCCAACCACTTTTGACTTTGGCCCGTTTTGCCATGGAATTGGAGCTTTACGATACTTCTGTTGAAATTGCTTCTTCTATTCAAGACATTAATGAAAGCATATTGGAACCATACTACTACGAAGCCTTGGCTGGTTTGTTCAAAGCCAAGAAGTTGTACGTGAATGCCAACAAGGAAGCCCTTGAAGACTACAGAGATCTTCAAGTTGCCAAATTGAAGCTCACCGACAATGAAGAAATCAAGACCCTCGTCAGCGATGCTAAGAGTGCTTTGACTCTGGCCTACAAGATCATTAACAGTGAAGGTGAAAATGACCAAGAAGTTGTTGAACAAGTACAAGCACTTTTGAACGAGTTAGGTGGTCCGGTTATGAGTGAGTTGATCCCACAAAGAGAAAACGAAGACGGATGGGAAGATGAAATCCAAAGCGAGTGATTTAACAACCAGTCGGGGGATCCATACTGAGTGCAGCGATATAGTTGGTGATGTTTCATTGCCTAACGGCTCAACGGCGAGACCGTGATATCACAGTGGATGGTATGAAGAGTCACCAAGATGGTGGTGAAGGAACAGTTCTGTGTATCAGTACACCTTTGGGGATGTGACTTTATCACCTTATTTAGCGTTTCTGTCTATTAGTAGTGCCAGTTCTCTATCTTATGTATATTAATTATAGACAATAATTTGAAATACTCGAAGTGTAGACCAGAAGACGAAACGGTTTGTGAGAAAGATCATAAAACTTAACAGTTACCTCTTTGAACATAATATTTAGTATCTGAGTAAAGTATCCTTTTTAGTATTTGGTGCTTTGAATCTTATTAAATAGTCGTAAAATTTGCAACGATCAATACAATTTTAACTTAATTACCTTCTTTAATTTCTACGATGTTGTGAACCGTTATCTTACAGAAATACTGATAAGTTATCAACTAAATATACCACTTTTCCGTGGAGTCTTATATTTTATCTATATACAGCGTTGAGTTGGCTCCAAGGAAAAGTTGAAAAACTGTATAGATAAGCATTTAGAATCTCAAAGATCTCCTACTATAATCCATAGCTGTTCCAGGTATACCATATGCATTTATTTATCCATCAATACCCATCATTGTCCTAACATATTTATAACATTAGGTACGTCTTTGAAAAAGTCATAATTGAATATATCAATTTCCATAGAATCAAAATACCTATCGTAGTCCAAATCATTAGAACTCACTGTATTTGGAGAAACTTCGTTTTGAAGATGTGAAGCCTCAACCACAGAATCTGGTCTGAGAATATTATGTATGGAAGGAATTGAATCAGCTTTAGAGACCGATTTATATGGATTTGGAGATGTGACAGGCTTGGTGATCTTATTCTTTGCAGTAGCCTTTGATTTCTTTCTCTTTTTAATCGACTTATTGGATAACTTATCAGTGAAATCCTTGGTGAGTCTATACATCTCATCCACAAACCACCAAGTACTTGAGAACTTTTTCAATTCCACCAAAAAGTCTTCTAGCTGGGTATGTGCTTCTTGAGGTTCATCTTCATTCAAGTACATCTTATTACGTCTCTTCAAAGAAACTGCCATTGCTAAAGAAATACACCATGGAACGACAGAAATATTTATAACATAGTCAGCTTGCATTTCTCTGAGATAATGCAAGATATTCATTGAAGCCTTAATAGAATTTTCATCGGGTATGCTCTTAGGAATCAGAGGGTTATCGTATTTTGCTTTTTGAGACCCCATGACAATTGCATTATTGACAAGTCTTGATAAGAAATGTATAGAATTGTTGACATAATCACTAGATTCATAAACCCTTAAATTCTTTTCTTGCTCACATAATTCAAATTCATACTTCTGGAATTCGTCTGTGTTAAACATATTATATCTGGGGTTAAACATAGGGGTATCTTTTGAATCATTAAATGGAGTAAATATTGCTAAAAACATATTCTCCAAAGATCTTGCTAATTGTACAAGCTTAAGTAAATTTATGTTATTGCAGGGAAGATCCACATTGAAATCTTCTTGCCGTATGAACATGTTTCTTTGATTCACCAACCCATTGAACCTGTCAAAAATGTAGCAACACCACCACAAGTTTTTTGTATATTCTGCCCTGACTGGATCAATTTTAGAAGACAATCTTTTCATATGAATTCCCATAGAAACGCCCAAATTAATGGCATCAGTGAGATCATGAGAGCTCTGCTCACTACCCAATTTATCGAAATTAAAGTGAAGTGAAAGAAGACACAGGATGACTAGACGAGTGAACTTATCGTCATCACCCAACTGAGGAAGAATAATGAGGATCTGGCGTATTTTATATTCCAACTCAGACATAAAGGATTGTAAAATTTCCAGAAACTTAGTGGAATTGGTGCTATTATTGCTATGCTTCTGAAACACTCTTTTGAGTATAGGTTCTGCCATTTTATCTCTTGAAATAATAAGGACAATGGCATATATCATGATATTTTGGGCTTTGTTGGCACTGAAATCCTCCCAAAATTCATTCTCTTGAACTATTGGAAAGATAGAATTGATTTTATAGAAGTAGAGCTCAATCAACTGCTTTATATCGAAAGTATCAAACGGATATTCAGGGGAAGATAACGTAAATACGTTGATACTGACAAGAAAATTGTATATGTGGATGTTCTTGATATAGAACTCCTTTTCCTTGCCGGATTTGCCAAAGTTTCGTACCTTGTAACCGTTTGAATCGTCTTCCTTTTTGGTCTTGATATATACTCCTGATTCATGCCACACGCTTTGGTCTTCTGAGGCATTGGCTATAATGGCCCTAGGATGCCCATGATAGTAGAGTTGGTACGTGCTGAATGAGTCTGGACCAATATTGAAATTATACTTTTGTTTAAGGTACTGAGCCGTTATTCTCTGTTCTGTAGGCTTAGTCTCTTGGGGCTCAGCTTCACTCTCATGATGTTGCTGCTGCTGCTGGTACTGGATCTGGGGCTGGTGGGGAACACTATCATGAACTACTTCTGGTGAAACAGATGATCCACTTGGTCCAATAGACTCACCTGGGTCGGTTGGAGATTCCACTGTCGATGATGTGCGTTTGCTTGTTTGACCAAAACCAATGTCCTTGATGAGACTACACTTTAGATTATTTTTATGACAAGTTTTGCAGCCCACATTCTCGTAGTTGGTAGACGTGTTTTCGCACTTGACCCTCTTGATACGACAGTTTTGGCAACAGTTGAAAGTCCGTTTCCTTGTCTTGTAGTTGGTGTCGAAGGCGGGAAAGACGAACATTATCGACAAATATTTGGGGCACTGTAAACTGGACACACGAGTGGATATCAAAGGTCCTCAGTTACGCCAGTATGGTAATGGTATCAATAGAAATGGAAGATCAAATATGGCCCGAAGTTTCAAATAAAGAACCCTTTGATGGTTGTTGCCTTTATCGTTGGTTTATGGCGCTTTAACAAGCTTAGTCAAGCTTTATCAAGGATAACACACTGTGGTGAAAGGCTGTAAATCTGGGGTCAGGATCGATCAATAAACCGATCAATCTGTGGTGTATTTATCCTGGGAGAAAGACGTATTGATAGGGTGTATGTTTGATGTCTTTTTCACCTTTAACCTTTAAGAGTGTATGAAATACTTCTAATGGTACGAAGTTGGTGTAATTATTAGACTGGTTCTGGGTCAATACAAGTCCCTGTTCCTTTGGTCAATCCGGTGGTATTTCCGGTGGAGTAACCGGTTATTGGAGCGATGTGACCCGTAAATTGTGTATGTTAAATATAGGCGCACTCCAGATTTTGTTTGTAATATGTGGGGTGATGCATATCGGTTGAGTTGGGGTTGGCGGGGTAGTACGAGATTCGGTTGGGGTGATTGTCCAAAACGGAAGTCTTGCCGAATCTACACCGAAAGATGCAAGAAGGAGGCGAAGTAGTGGAATGTGGTGCATCAGGCAGTTTTATGGTTATATAGCATCCAGGAAGGCTACAGTTCAAGAACAGATATCCCTTTATGTAGTCCTATCTATCTATTCGATCTTTAAATAAGCTATTGTTATCTTTATTTAAGAACTTTTTTAGTGCACTTGTAGTAAAATGAAGATGATTGAGGTTTCTTTTGTCTAATAATTTATTTTACCATTACTTAAAAAAAAATTTAATGGTGCATGATGCATATTGTCTGAATTATTTCCTGTTCTCCAGTCTCATTAGTCGTTCTGATTAGTCGTTCAAGATTGTCCTTAAAAGTGCTAATAAAGATCTGCAATAAGGGGAACCTGTTCCAGATATTATCCCCGAAGCTTCCTGAAATACTCTCATGTTGCGTATTGCTACAATACCCCTTGTTCTAAAGAAAGAGTGGTGGTAACTTATTGGTTTGGTTGGACCACATTTTTTTTTGGTTGGATCACATGTTATACTGCATTATTCACCCCAGTGCACAATGAATGTCTGCAAATTAGCAAGTCTAAATTACATTATAACTAAACTACTACACACATGAATTAACCGACAATAGATTAGAATTAGGGAGCAGCCGTTTATGCGATCCAAAGGAGACCAACTTTGTTTCTGCCTTACTCTTGATCATAGTAAAATTCCTATTTGAAATAAATTATCTTCCTGATACGAGAGGTAAGGATGTACCCCACATAACATTTAACTAACCGATAATTCAATCATTTAATAGACGAACAAGATCGGCAAAAGAGGCTAAATTTAAGTTTTCACGCAGAGTGAATGAACTTAAGGAGGATTATGAAACACGTAATTTTTTATAGCACTACAGCCATTTAATTTGCAGACTTTTTTCAGTCAGAAATGAATAAAAGTCAGCAAAGTGGTACGAGGAAATTTAAAATAACAAAGCCAAGATACAAATAAGTAGTTGAATGGACAACGAATAGTATGTTGTCAATTACAAGTTCTTAGGCTATCCGAATTCTATTAATTCACATAGTCTATTTGAAATTTTAATATAAAATATTGATTTCAACAGTCAGAAAAGCGATATTTATAAAATATAACAATGTTAAACTGTTCCTCCATACACTACTTGTAACACCAGCAAAACTGAGATTGTTAAACTGTACTTTCTAAATTCTTCCAAATTAGATTAATTTCATGATATATACCTATTTCACGTGAGCGGTCACGCGATAACATCACTTATAACCAAACTAACTACTTTCTAATTTATCAACTAATGACTACCAACCACAGACCCACCCTTGAGTCAAAAAGGGGTCGTGCAAACAACATCACGGATACAATATCCCATGCACGCGCCCTTCCACAACAGACGAAACTCAAATACAGAAGCGATGGACCCATTGATCCAGTAAAGGCTAAAAGAGGAGTAGAGGAGCTTAAAAGAGAGCTATTAATACTGGAAGGAAAGCTAAGCGAGGAAGAGATCAAAGAGAGTGAGCAAAAAAGACTCAAATTGGAAAGCAGTAGCGACAGCGAAAGCGATGACGAAGAAGCTTTACTCGAAGAATTACGAAGAGTAAGAGAAGAAGTTGCACTTGAAACAAACACCAAACAAGACATAGAAGATGCTGAAGCAAAAGGAAACCCAGTGAGGAACGATGATAAAAACGATAATGATGGGAATAACGAAGGCGATGAGAGTGACGATAGTGAGAGCGAAGGCAGTGACGACGAGACTGCACTTCTTATGGCCGAATTAGCCAAAATCAAACAAGAAAAGCAACAAGATAAAGAAGCGAAGGAGCAGAAAGAAAAAGAAGATAAGGCAAAGAGCTCGAATCCTTTGATATCCTTAGACAAAGATGGAAGCAATGTGAAAAAGAGCTGGAGAAATAGCACCACTTTTAACAATAAACCAAAGAAACAAAAAAAGGGTGACAATTCAAACTACACAAACGATACCTTGAATTCTGAATACCACAAGAAGTTCCTCAATAAATACGTGAGGTAAAGCTTCAATAAGCAAACTTGGAGATTTAAAATCTGACCTAATGAAATTATACCAATAACAAAGTCTAGATGGTGTTGATATTATTGGATATTGCTGGTACCCTGAGCTTCAATGAGCAGAAACTAATATAACGCAAACTAGAAGAAGAAAATTAGTATAGTTCCTATAATAATTTGCCTTATTTGCTGCTTCGGAACTCCCAATCTTTTACCATAGACTCAACTTTCTTATAATGTATAATATGTAACATAGAAAATAAACAAATTAATTACGAAGAAAAAAGCAACAGCGTTGTTCTAAAAAAGAAAGAAGTAACAAAAGGATTTCAAAAGAAAGACCAGAACAGACCTTTCGAGAAAGTAGACTGAGGTGTACTGAAAGTGAAGATTTCTTTAGTTCAATTAATTCTTGTACTAATTACTAATAGTTTATACCTTCGATACTACTAACCATTCGATATGAGACTTTTTTCCGCACTATTTTATCACTTTAACTACACCACAATTTGTTAGGCCATGTAAAACTACCATTGGTTTCAGAGGGTGCAAAAATATAGATAATTACTGCAAAATCACAGTAATATCTGGTATACCCATAAAAAACCAAAAAAATAAATGCCTTCAGCCAGATTCGAACTGACGATCTCCTCATTACTAGTGAGGTGCCTTACCAACTTGGCCATAAAGGCTTTTCGTGACGTTGGGGTTCCTGCTTAGTAGATAAGGGACCTAACCACTTGGGAATCAATCAACACTAGTGTATTCACTATTGGGTGCAAAATCATAAAAGTATGTTATTCACATATTGAGCCAAAATCAATTAGACAGAAGAAAACTTGGATCCCAACTCCAAGAAGACTATAGAATATACTGCAATTTCAATAGAGAACATACATAAAAATACAGGAACCAATCCGAATTCCAAGTATAGCACTTTACACAGGTTCTATTGGTCATCAATACCACCAACTGTGTATGGATATAGATATTGGGTATGCGACTATTACTACCACAAAGGACGAGCCGTAAACGGGGTAACCAGTGTAACCTTAGGTACGCCAAGAATCAAGGTTTATTATCTCTTTATCAAACTCAATTAGACTTTCTTTCACTAAAAAGTGGCTGCGAAAAATAGTCATCATATACACTTACATTTATGTGAGCCAAATCATGGCACTACTTTCTTTCAAATAACATATAATATAATACTATAATAGAAAATACACAGTAGAACCAAAAGCAACAAAAAAAAAATACCCTCTATATTAGCAATGATCAAGTCAAATCAGGGTTTCCCAATCTAGCATCTAAATTGGCAATATCTTCCTTAAGACTAGCTTCTTCAACAGTCTTAACCAACTCCTTAGTACACTTGGCGATATCGAAAGAAATACCAGCCAATCTTTGTTTGAAATTCTTATCAGCAAAATCAGTATCATTCTTGTCAATATTTGGCTTACCAAGAATGTTCATACGATGATGACAATCTTCCAAACTCTTAACAACCCAACTTCCATGTTCCTTTAATTGAGCATTACGGGTTTGATTCATAGAAACATTAGTAGCTTCAGTCATTTGTGATATCACAACAGTGATAGCCTTAGACTTTTCTCTCAAATCACCTCTAGTAGCATTTGGTTTCTTAATAGCAGAAAGTAATGATTGAATGGTAGTAATGACTTGAACAGTTTGGTGTTCCAAATAAAGTAAAACTTGAGTTAAAGTGTTATCTGGATCATCAATGTCGAATAAATCAATGTTGAAAGTGGCAGCAGCCATTGATTTACGATATTCTTGTCTTTGTCTGGCTTCGGATTCTTCTTCAGTTTCTTCGTCAGAATCTTCATCTTCTTCAGATTCATCATCGTCTTCCTCTTCTGATGATTCAATAGCCTTATCATCAGTATCAGAAGTCTTGGTGTCACTCAGATAGTTAACAGTCTTCTTTTTAAGACCCTTGGAAGTAGATAAGCTTGATTTCAAACCACTGCTACCGTTGGAACTGAAACTACCAGAAGCGACACCATTTTCATTACTGAAACTTCCAGAAGCACTTTCCTTATTAGAACTGAAACTTCCAGATTTGATTTCCTTCAGCTTGATACTACTAGATTCACTTCCTTGTCTGTGAGCTCTAGTAGTTTCAATGCTGGTGTCTGCATCCTTGGATGGCATCTTGTAATGACTGGTTAATCCTGGTTGATCAGCATCGAATGGTAATGATCTGACACCTGGAACAACCTCGTCACCATTACTTACCTTTCTAACATTAAATGGATCATGTTCCTTTTCCAGACCCAAAGACTTGGCAGAGTCTTTTCTGTCTAATTGGACAGTAACATCAGATGCAGAAGAGGAGATTGGATGCTTGAGATCTTCATTACTAACAGCATTGGTGGTCAATCTGTCCCTAATAGATTGGAAGAATCCACGGTCAGATTTAACAGGAGAATAATCAGTTTGTTCATCATCTTCAATTTCCTTGGATGGAGTGGTCTCAGCAGTGGAAGTTAAGACTTTATCAGTACTAAGTTCAATCTTTTCACCATCAGAAGTTCCTTCTTCAGAATTAGTAGTTTCATCAATATTCTTGGAAGTGTCATTATCAGAAGTTAATCTGTCTCTGATACTTTGGAATAATCCCTTTCCTCTTCCAGATGCAGCATCAATTGAGTCCATGGAATCGTTTCTACCAGAAGAATCAACCGAGTTATTTCTTTCCTTGATACCGGTATCACCGTTAATGACATCGTTAGAATCCTTGGAAAGCTTTTCGGTAGCTAAAATACCAGCACCGGCTACAGCAGCACCAGTAGCAGCACCAGCAACAGCAGAGAATGGACCATTCAATTTGGTAGGAGATTCAATATTATCTTCAATCTTGGTAACACTATCATCGTTGTTCACCAGTTCTAATCCAATAGAACTCTTTCTACTGTGGATCAGTTGGGATGGAGAACTTTGAGATGGTGAGTTCTTTCTGACATGTAACGGTTGTTCATCAGCAACTTCGAATTGTCTGACCTTGTCCAAGATATTCTTCTTTCTAGCTGGTGGGGAACGAGATGGGGATGTTTTATTAGACTCGTCGTTTGGACTGCTGAGTTTAGAAGCCATTTGTAACACTCCGGTTCCCTTACCTCTTGGAGAAGTAGTGGAGGGAGAAATACCATTTCTTTCAGATTCCTTGGTTGGAGAGCTTTCGAATTTAGAAGCTAATGCACTGACATTTCTAGTCATTGGACCATCGTTCTTTTTTAATGGAGAAGTTTCTTGGTTATCAGATCTGGTCTTGTTGTAATTAAGCGAATTAATGAAGTTTTGAGAACCAGATTGCTTGATTTGAGAATCAGGGTTCTTAGATTCGACAGAAGTTTCAGAATCCTTTCTCAATGGCAGAGTTGGGTTGATTTCCTTCTCAGAAGTAATTGAAGATTCTGCCTTATGAGAAAGTTTAGGACTTTCTGAGTTTTTTCTTCCTTGAGAGTCGAAGGTTTGATAAATGGAGTTTTGAGCGATCTTGTTAAAGATATCACCGACCGGTTGTGCTTCATCTGCAGAATCGTCATCGAAATGAGGAATAGAACGGTTCAATGATTCTTGACGAGGATTTATGGAACGGTTGAAGTCTTGTTGAGGATTCACAGCTCGGTTATAATCTTGTTGATGAATGAATGGTCTGTCTCCTCTAGCTGGAACTTCATCGTTCTTGTTGATTGAAACAGGATGCACTTGAGTTTCTTGAACACTCTTGATGTTCAAAGGTTGTTCATCAAATTCTGGTTTTGGTGGTTCAGATTTGGTGTTCAATGGTTGAACCTCTTCTTCTTTTGGGGATTCTTTAGGAGTTTCTTGGGTCAGTTTACCGTAGCCAAATGGTGATATTTTCTTAAGAAATCCTTGGCCAGCGCCATTGAAGAGACCCTTGGAAGTATTGTTAGATTCTGTGGAGTTGAATGGAGACTTTTGGTAAACATCACCAGAGTCAGCAGAAATATCAGCAGGATGACTTGAACCAGGCTTACCCATGGCAGCGGTGGCAGCAGCAGTGGCAGCAGTAGCACCGGCAATAATACCAGCACCAGTAGCAACACCATTGTGACCAGTAGAAGCAGAAGCATTGTGATCATTGGCAATTGGGGCAATTTCTGGAGCAGAACCTGGAGTTTGTGCAGTTTGAGATTCTCTCAAACGATCAGCCATTCTCAAAGGTCTAGCACCAAAATCTTCATTAACTGCAGCACCCTTGGTAGATTGTGGAGCATTGGTGACGGATTGTGGGTTCACAATTCTGGAGTTAGCGGAGTTTTCATTAAGCTTGGAAACAGTAACCAAATCACATAAGGTGAAGCAAATTTCACCAACTGAACGTTCAACAACAATCTTTGGTAATAAAGAAGAATAGACAGCGTAATATCTGGTAGCACTAAGAGCATAAGTAACGGCTTCTCTGAGAACAACAGAATGTTCATTACTGTTAAAATGTTGGTTATCACCTTGAGCAGCGATTTCATTAGCCAAAATAGAAATCTTGGAAATCTTTTCAAATAATACATCAGATTCAATAGATTTACCATTCAAGTAAAGTATGAAAGATTCAGCTAAAGCTTGTAAATCAGCCACTAATTTGATGGAAATTAAACCATAAGGAGCAACGAAAGATTTCATTTGTTCTTTACTTAATACAGCATTATTGATTTCTTTAGAAAGATTATTAGAACGAGCTTCTTCATATTTCTTTTGCCATTTAACAACATCATTCTTAAGATCATTATATTTGTTATCATGTTTAACCGGAGAAGATTCCAAATTAGATAATCTTTCAAAGAAAGATTCCATCTCTTTCTTCATGCTTTGATCTCTTTGGGACTTAGCAGTGGTTGGAGAACTACTTAAACCATTGATTTCCTTGGTAGAAGTATTACGTTGAGGACTACTGTTCTTCAAAGATTGGTTTTCCAATCTGAGAGCAGCGATGCTAGCTTTTAAGGAATCCAATTCCTTCGATGACGCGTCACCAGATGAAGATAATGCTCTTTTATGGCTGATCCATGATTTCTTTTCTTCACTCAAAGAATCAAGTTCATTACTGAGTGATTTGTTTTGAGAAACAGAATATTCATAATCATCTTGAAGTAAACGGTACTTTTCTTCTATGGAAGCCTTTTCATGTTCGATAGAGGCGATTTCGGAGTTCAATTGGGCAATCAATTGATCTTTCTTGGACAATTGATCAATCAATTGGTTATCCTTGGAATCCTTTTGTTGTTGAGATGCATGCATAGATTCTGGTTGAAGTTCCCTTTCTTGGTGATGTTGATCTTGTTGTTGTTGTTCTTCATCATCTTGATCTTCTTCGTCACTGGACCAGGTGAGATTGGCCTTGGTGGGTATGACGGTCTTAGATTGGATCCCAATGGTTTGGTTATGACTGTCAGAAACCGAATCGTTCTTGCTTTCACCATCGTACTCCTTAAGTGGAGAAGAGGTTTGACTTTCACCCTTGATAGGAGAAATAGCATCAAGCGGCAGTCTTACTTGTTGAGGCTCATCGGCGGCAGAATGATCTTTGATGTCTCTATGACCATCCTTGTCATCAATTGAGTCAGAAATAGTGTGTTGTGATTGGGATTGTGACTGTTGTTGTTGTGGTTGTGACTGTTGAGGAGGAGGTTGTTTCTTTTCTATGTGTAAATCCCTTCTTTCAATTTCAAACAGTATATCAGACACCAAATCCTTGAATCTGGTTTGTGGTAAAGATGATAACTTTTGTCTAGCTTGGTTTCTCTTAGGATGGAAAGAAGATTTAGGTAACAAGTAATCTGGTTCACCCCTGGACTCATCAATTCGTCTTCTAAGTTCATCATAAACATCAGTACTCAATTCCCTAAACTGAGCCGCCGAAAGCTTAAGAAGCTTTTCCCGTGCCCGAGCTGCTCTAGTAGAGTTCGACTTGGTTTTAGAACTCAGATCATCTGAGATATCAAGAAATTGCTTCAACACCCGATAATGATGGGCTAGATCAATTTCACTCATTATTTATTATAAACCAAAAATAAAAATTAAAACTTATAACGAATGAACACGGTTTGAATATTCTTAACCTTGACTTGGTTGTGGTTGTCGTTGGTGTTGATGTCGTGAAGTAATGAATTCCCTTTGGAGCAATTCAAGACGATTCTTTCTTGGTTTTACCGCTGGTGAAGAAGTAAATTAAAGATAATTTTGATTTAGTTTTTGAGGGCGCCAGTGGAAGTTTTTTTTGTACGCGTCTTATTGTCACAAACCGTGGAACAGAACAGGAACAAACACAAAAACAGTTGGTGAAATTTACCAGTGCAAGTTTCGGCAGTAGGGGATTTTTTTTTTCTCCCTCTCCCTCTGTGTGTGTGTATCCTGCTCTGCGTATTAGTCCTACCTACATATAGTATCATGTCTTGGCTCTGGTGGTGGTGGTGGCTGGCTGGTTGCACTGTGGAACCGGTGGGCCCAGTGGGCCTGGTAGTGAAAAATTGACGGTGCACGTGACTGGGGAATGTAGAAAGTTTTATGGGGCTGCTCGCTGCTAGTGCCAGCATCCGATGCATGGAATGTGATAGTGGAATGATGAGGGCGTCTTAGGGCATGGAACGATCGATGATGCTTGTAGATGGTGTCAGTGGATGTCATTGGAAATGAGGAGGGCTGGGGACGCGTATCCGATTAGCGAGGAGGCACCGCGAGGTACCGCGAGGAATGAAAAGCTTCGCAGGGCCACGGTCAAGGCCACGCTATAGTAAGCCACCGCCAGACACCGCGTGCTATGGCGAGCCACCGATACACCATCCACGGGGCAATCTCTCATACCCCAGTTAATACTAAATCACTACTGATACAATCATATTGGTTCTGTTACAATCTTACTACAGCTTTCGTACATTTTCCACATTTCCACCTTTTCACCTTTTCACCTTTTCACCTTTCTCCCACTGGCCTAAAACACTCTTCTTCCACTTCTACTCTCCCACTTCAACTGCGATACTGGAATGCGGAGATGTCTCAGTCCTATTGTCTCGAAATGTTTATGGGCTTACGGGTCGTATAATCGCGTCTGTAATTGAACCAAATTTGACATGATTTCGTTTCATGTGACTGAGATATTTTCAGATTCCCCTCTAGATACTGTTATTTTATGCCCTTTTAGTATATTTTCATCTATCGAGGCGACCAGATCCAGATGAAATGAGTGTCTATTATTAGTAGATGTGAATAGTGTGGTGGAGATGTAAGTGTGGTCAGAAATGGTGTTTTTGGTGTAGACATATAAAGTGAGATCTAGTGGTGAGCATTTATATGATAAAATATTAAAATGTTGATGATGCTTGGCACCACGGAACGTCTTATGTAATCTTGTTTACCAGGTAAACAAAGAATGGTAAGAGATGAATTTTCAAAAGGGTCTGGTGAAATTGAAAACCAGCCTTGTAGAGTAAAAGGTAAAAGGAGTGTACTAATAATATACTTAATATTTATAGAATTAATGTTTATAGAGTACTTCTGAAAGTGTGCAGCTATAATTCAGACATAGGATAGCTTGGAAAGTGGTTAGTAAGGTAAAAATAATTCCTAAGTGTAGATATAAATATACTATAATAGTATCCAATAAGCTACCGCACATAATTAACCCCATAACTAATCCTTTAAAATATTGATAGGTTTCATTTCTCTCAAAATTAAAGCTAGTCTTAATTAAAGGTCCTGTGAATACTCACCAATTTTCTTTTACAAGTTATTTAATTTACGAATTGGTCTAGAATCCACCATCACTCCAGATATTACCAGTAATTATTTTTTATTTGTGTGCTATAACAAGTAGTTAGAAACCACACAACTGACCCAAGTATGAAGTAATCGAGCACATTCTATTAGCTCAAATTGTTAAATATTCCTTTCTAATTATATCTAGAGATTTTATGTATGGATAGTAGATACTGCACTAGTTATGTATCTACACACTTTCCGATTCTTCATAAATTATTAGAATAATAGCAATTAAATTGTATTTAAACCCATTAAAAGATAAAACTGCAAGTTTTGTATTTCATATCCTCTTAGTAAAATTCTCTGACATTTTCTTCATTCTTTGGATAAAACTACTTGTGGTATTAATTTTTTAGTACTTCTTTTACACCACACATTTTCACTACTAATCCACCATCATTCTACATTCCACTCTGTGGCCTTCCTTACATGCAATTCATTATGGTAGTTATATACATATACCTGTCGGTATTTCGGCCTATGGCCCACCATCTATGATTTTTAGACAGCACCCGTAACTATACCGTTCTATCACGACTCTGTACGACTATCTGCCCTTCCCTCTTCTCACTAGCACATTTTATCGAGCTAGTTAACAAAAGGTACAATTTGTTCGTTCTTTTAGGGAACATTTGAGTTTCAGACTGAACATAAGTGCCCAGTAATTAATATTTTCATCCTTCTTTTACTTGTCATTCTTATGACTCTTCTTTTATTCTGAAGATATAGTAGTTTTTTCAGGAAAATAAGCACTGACTTATTCGGTACGTTCAGTCAGTTGTTCGCTAACCAATCTGACGGTTATATCTTCAACATTACCCAACAACTTTTCTCTGATGAACTCTTCACCAACTTGCTTACCGTGAGCAAACGTCACAGCACCAACCAAAGCATAAACCATTTGAGCACTGACCTTCATTTCACCACTGGTTTCAAAACCAAGGCCATGACCATAAGAGTTCCAGAACATCACCTTGTTCAACTGGTTGGATCTGGCAAAAAGACCCATGGCCATTCTTCCAGAAAGTTCCTTAGCAATAGGAGTACCTAAAACATCCAAATTCTTACCGTTTATGCTGGTTTCATTACTAGTGTTACCTTCAGTAACATACTTGGCAAAGAAAAGATTCACCAATTTAGATCCCATGGCTCCAAGCTTTTCATTGTATGGCTTAAGACCGTTGTTGAAAGACTTGTGGGTCAACACTTGCAATGCCATGTCATCGCTTATAGCATATTTGTCTTGTAAGAAACCCTTGATATATTTCAAATTATCTTCATTTTTACCATAAGTATGGCCAGTCTTGGTAGTGAAAGCTTCTTGTGGATCACGTTTAAGTCCGGTCACACGAGGACCCTTGTGGAGGTAAATATTTCTGACCAAGAAACGGGTAGGGGCGGCTCCAATTCGTACGTTATTCATCATCTTGGGATAGGGGAAAAACTATGGACCTTTCTTTCACTGAACTGAGTGTTGATGTCGATTCCAAAAATCTTTTTCACAGTAGGCGCGCTTACGTCAGTGCTTATGTAATCCATCACTTTCTTACCTCAAATGTCATCTCAAAAATTTACCCTAATCATATTGAGATCAATAATCATGGATATCTTTAGAATTTTGACCAGAGGTGCCTCTATTCGTAAAGACAAGCAGCCCCAAGGTGGTTACTCCAAGCCTAAGGTCAATGTCAAGCAAAAATCTGAATCTTTACATCATCAAGTCGATAAAGAAACCGATTTTTTCCATACCAAATCTCATAAAGTTGAATTAAAGGAACTTGAAGAAACAGAAGAACAAATTCCAGAACATCAAAACAACCCACTTTTCCCAGAAGCTCCTCATAAAATCACCACCGAAGAAGATGCCCGTCATTTAAGACTTGTAAATGGTTCTAAAGTTACTGGTGAAGATATTCCATTACCAATAGGATCATTCCAAGATTTAACCAGTAGATTTCAACTTGATGCCAAATTATTAAGTAATCTTATTGAAAATGAATTTGTTGAACCAACTCCAATTCAATGTGAATCCATTCCTATTTCTTTGCATGATCGTGATATTATATCATGTGCCCCAACTGGTTCTGGTAAAACCTTAGCATTTTTAATTCCATTAGTTCAAAAGATCCTTGAAGCAAAAGAACCTAATGAAAAGAACCATGGTATTAGAGGTCTAATCATTTCTCCTACTAATGAATTAACCATTCAAATTTTCCAACAACTTCAAAACCTTACCAAGGGTAAAAAGATCACTGTTGGTATTTTACTGAAACAATTAGCTTCTAAATTATCCAATAAAATAGTGAATGCCAATAAGTTTGATATCTTGGTTTCTACTCCATTAAGATTAATTGAATTGGTTAAAAGTGAAACCGTCGACTTATCTAAGGTAGAACAATTAATTATTGATGAAGCTGATAAGTTATTCGATAAAGGATTCGTGGAACAAACCGATGATATCTTATCCAACTGTACATTCCCAAACATCCGTAAGTCCATGTTCTCTGCCACCATTCCATCTGGTGTTGAAGAAATGGCCCAATCCATTATGAAAGATCCTATCAGAGTCATTGTTGGTCACAAGGAAGGTGCCAGTAGTACTATTGATCAAAAATTGATCTATACCGGTAACGAACAAGGTAAATTATTGGCCATCAGACAAATGATCCAACAAAGTGAATTCAAACCTCCTGTTATTATTTTCTTACAATCCATTACCAGAGCCAAAGCATTGTTCCATGAATTGATTTATGATAAATTGAATGTGGATGTTATTCATGCTGAAAGAACTCCTAAACAAAGAGACGAAGTCATCAAGAGATTCAAGAACGGTGATATCTGGGTCTTGATCACCACTGATGTGATATCCAGAGGTGTGGATTTCAAGGGTGTCAATTTGGTTATCAACTATGATGTTCCTCAAAGTGCCCAAGCTTATGTGCATAGAATTGGTAGAACTGGTAGAGGTGGTAGAGAAGGTAAGGCTGTGACTTTCTTCACTAAAGAAGATGACAAGCTTGTCAAGCCAATCATTAATGTCATGAAACAGTCTGGATGTAAGGATGGTTACAGTGACTGGATGGAAGACCTTGGTAAGTTAACCAAGAACGAAAAGAAGGAAGCTAAGAAGAGTCAAGTCAAGAGAAAGGCTATCAGTACCGTTCCAAAGGTGGTGAAGGAAAAGAGAAGAAAGAAGGAGAGAATGATTGAAGACAGTAAGAGAAAGTATCATGGTTCTGATTAGAGGAAAAGAACCAATGAACCTCATAAGAAAGCTCGATATAAAAAGAGAAAAATAAAAGAAAAGAAAAAGAACCTACCAACTACTTTGTATAATAGCCCTTTAGGCTTCTTTTACCCTTTAAGCGTCTTGGTATGCTACACATTCCCATTTATAGATCAAGTAATCATGATAGATGTTAATATAGTCACGATAACGGAAATAATACGCAATGAATGTAGAATCGAGAGCTTGCTGATATTCTGATATTTGTACCGACTACGTCTGGTCCGTCTAAATGTCCAAAGCATCACCAGAAGGTGTTCATTGTGTATGAGGTCAAACTGGTGAAATTACTATTTGGTGTAACTATCTGAATTACCAGACTTTTGGCTCCACATCATCTTTGGTGTTATGAAATTGTGGCAATCCAGCTTGGTGTCAGTGGGGGATCATCTCCAAGGTCATTTCCTCGTATCATTGTCCCAGTTGTTAACCCCTGTGTCTCTTAATTGTTTCCTTAATTCCTTAATTCCTTCACACGTTTCACCGTACGCGCTGCTATACATCACATTCACCCCATTAGCCGTTTGGACCCTGATTTACAGCCACTCGACTCCCACATTGGCATCCCTCTTTTTCCCTTGGCCCTACATACTCCTCGTTCCTCATCACCGCCCCACCACCACCTCTTCTGATCTACAATCACCTGATTCTTTAAGATGTTTATTACAATAAATACCACATCCTTCTATACACACGCCCATCCAATGGACGATGGATCTGTTTGATCACCAATTTTCATGGAAGGAATAAATCTTCTAATCATATGATCTCTATCATAGACTCTTTGTTTCTACCAATTCTAAAAAAAATTGAATGTGTTGACACTCCCAAACTAAAACATGATGATATCGATATATTTTCTTTTTCTTTCTCTTTTCAGTTTGTTCGTTTGTTCGTTTTATTTTCAACCACTAGGGCAAACTCATTTAATGGTGGGCATGACCAACAGATGGGTAACCAAAAACGTTTCTTCTACCAATTATTTCACCAACAGAGAAGAAGGCTAATAATTGAGTACCGTAAATACCGGCCTTAACAGCACATTCCTTGGTTGGCTTGAAGTTGGAAGCCTTAGCTAAAAATTCCTTTTGTTGTGCTGGAGATTGAATGAACTTCAATGCTTGTTGGTAAACTTGTTGGAATTGTTGACCTGATGGTGGAGCTAATCCTTCCTTCTTGTAGACGACTTTACCGACTTCGGCACCGACCTTACCCCAGTAAACGGCGGTGTTGACGGCTTGGGTGGACTTGGTGACTAATCCGTTCACAACGTTGGTGGCCTTAGAAATTATAGCTGACATAGTTCCTGGAGAAGAGTTATAATAGTGAACTTTTGACTTTAATGCTCGGATTGAAAATTTTGGAAGTCTCACAAAAGTTTGGCCAATCAGAGTGAGAGTAGTACAACGAGCATGCTACTTGGCTAGCCAGACAATTTATTGGGATATATATAGCGTGATATGGACACAATCAAGTGTATAAAGTGTGTCCGATACCATGATAAAGGTTATTCTCGAGATTTTGGCAATTTTTCATCTCTTTTACTCGGGTAGCTGGTGTATAGTGGTGAGCTATGGTGATTATGTAAATGATGACTAATTATGTGGCATCTACACCACCATGATAACCAAAATGCCAAGTTACTGATTAAATGAACCTAGAAAATATGCCACCATGATTCCTAAAGGCTGCAACTATTTATGAGACTTTTAAAGATCACCTAAAGCTATACGAGGTAATAATCCACCTAGACTAGACTAAAAATAAATCGGTCAATTAAATCGTTTTCGACCTTTCTCTATCTCTACTGTTTCTATATTGGATGCTATTGCACCGCTTTGTTCATTTGTGAAATATTAAATTCCTATTGAATGTGATATGCATATTAATTATCCCAAAAAGTACCAAATCAATTGGTAATGTGACGAAGCATTCGTTCGACTTTTTCTCTGTATTTTTTTTTTTTGTATTTTAATTAGTATTATTAATGTGTTTAAATTTGAACACCGAAACGGTCTGGCATCAAGACTGGTGCAGCCAAACTCCATCCATACAACACGAAACAAACCCAAGAACTGATGATCTTGACCCAACTTGCAAAGTAAGTTCTTCCGACAGGAACGAAATCACCCATATCATCTTGTTCAACATTGATGGTTAATAAGGTGGCAACATATTGGGTGGCTAAGAAGAAAATAATGTGGAATAAAGCATAGTCGTATTTGACAGCAGACTTTTCTTCGTCAACATTTTCATAATCATCATCGTAGTAATCGATTTGGTTCAAGGCACTTTCTGGTAAAGAACCTTCATCCACAGCTTGTTTGATGGCTTGGTATCTCATTTCATTACGAGCTTGAGGCTCAGTATCAATAACATTTGGAGCTTCAGTACTGAAAGCAGAATTTGCAGCTGCTCTGGTAGTGGTATAGGCAACGGCAATAAAGGTAAAAACTGCACCTAAAACAACACTGGCAGTTCTGGTACCTCTAGATCTAACTAAAGGATTACAGTATTTGTCGTCAGGTTCAGAAGCAACAGCACTCATCACCAAATAAGTACAGTAGAAGACCACCATTGAAGATTGAGCCAAACCAGCTTGAGGGTTGTATTCTTGAATAGTTTGGTTGACAGACATGGCGGAAATGATAATTCCAAACACTAAATTCAAACTAATAGCAGTCTTGTTCATACCACAACCTTTACCAGCAAAGAACCAATACATGATTACTGTTAAAACAATACTGGCAAAGTACATGGATAAAGTACCACCAACAAGAATTCTTTTCCACATGGAGGAATCACCTTCACCAGTCAATTCTTCTAATTCAATCTTTTCTAAACATTTTTCTGCCCAAGCATGAGCAAAATCCACCAAAAGAATAAGACCAATTCCAAGGAAAATAGTAGAGAAAATAATGGCAATATGGTTACCATAAAAAATGAAAAAGCTGTCAGGAATCAACAAGAAGTTTACAGCAATTAAGATGAACCAAGCAAAGATCTTGGTTCTCCAACACCCGTTTTGAATAACGGCACGAGGATTCTTGGTAGACTTGACATTTATCAACAAAGAGGCCAAAATCAAATGAAGCACACCAAGTGCAAAGTTTATACGGTACACTGAGGTAAAACTGATACATTCACTCCCATCAGGACCACATTTGTTGTTAATGAACCCAAATGTCGCTTTCTCTAGTTTATGGACTATGAAAGGCGATAGCGCTATCCATGATAACAAACAATTCACCAAAAGGATCAATGCATATGTGATTCTGGTCATGATAGACGATTGAAAAGTACCACCCATAGCCGAGCAGAGCCCCGACATGGTGGCAGCACCACAACAGCTTAGTAGCGGCGTTAATATGGTTGTTACTGGTAAAAGGGGGATTGAAAGAGCGGCACCCATTGCAAAATCTTTGTTTAAAAGTAACGGAGGATAAATGGGCGTATTTATAGGGACGAGGGTTGGTGGGGATTAATGTCCGATGATTGGTAAGTTCCGTTTGGTCAAGTATAACCCGTGTTGTATGCTCTAGTAAGTGTTGTTTAGTGATAAGTAGAACAAGTGATTAGCGCTCTGGTAATAGTGCGGCTATATGCCGTCCATCGCTGGGGTCAGTCACGAAAGGGCTGCAAAATACGAAGGAGACGATGTAGGACAAAGGAGAAGAAAGGAAGAGTGATAAAGAAGTGATAAGAGGGGAACAGCTAAGTTGAAGGAGTATTGGAGTATTGGGGTGGATTTTGACTTTGGCGAAGTCGTGACACTTTTACGACAAGAAACCGGGTAAAAGCGACACATCAACTGTTGTACAGTCATCACAAGAAGAAGTGAGTAACAACGAGACAGACAATCAACAAGTAAAACAACAACTTAAAGAGATAAGGTACGAGCCGAAATATTAGGGCTATTTTGGTGATTGAAAAGGAGGAAAGAGACTTGATTTAGGGTTTTTTTACTCCATTGGGTAAGACGATTAATAGGTTGTTAAGCATTGGAATGATGCTACAAAGGTGATGATTATTTACAGAATTGGAAACAGTTGATCGAAGTTGATGCTATTTATTAATGTCAAAAGTTTTATTTGATTTATTGAGCTCTTTTCTAAGTTGGGTTAGATTTGTGGTATATGTGGTGTTGTTCTTCATTGACACTTGGTTGCAAAAGCTTTAATTTACTTTTGAAGTTACAACGGCTAAAAGTCACAGTTAACATTTGAAAGCTCATTTGAACAATATAGGAGTGCTCTCAGACTATAATGAAATATTATGGCTCCCTAACTCTTTCGTTTTCACCTCACTTGTTCACTAGTCCAATCTACTACAGTCTATCTTTCAGTCTCGCCTCGCTATTTTCATATGTTTTCTCACTATTTTTCATTCTCACAAGTCACACTAACCTGGTCTTCGCACCTCACTACTCCATCTCATCAGGTCTTAACTCACTATCGAATTCATCACTTCATTACTCACTCCACATCATTTTACTCACTAATGTCATTTAGAAAAAGAGGTGAGGTTATCGGCGGTCCTGCCGGCGCCAATGCTAGAACTCCCGTCCGTCCAGTAGCTGGTCTCCCTGGAAGAGGCCCTCCTGGTAGACCAGTTGGTGCTCCAGGTGCTAATCCTATAGTTCCAGGTAGACCTGGTGTTCCTGGCGCTCCAGGTGCTCCAGGTGTTCCAGGAAGAGGTCCTCCAGGAAGAACAATTGGCTCTCCAGTTCCTGGTGCTGCTGGTGCAGTTCCAGAAAGAACCTCTGGATCTCCTGGTCCTAGTGAATCTTCTACTGGTGCTTCATATGGTCCTGGTGTTAGACCATCTCTCATTACCTCCCAACCAACCACCTCCACCGGAGGTGCTGATCTCGATAAAATCCTTCTCCATCAAGGTCTTCCTCTTGGTCACTCCCTACTTGTTGAAGAAAGCGGTAGTACTGATTTCGCATCCGTCATCTTGAGAGCCTTTGCTTCCCAAGCCATTATTCACAACAGAATCGATAAAGAACAACATGCCCATGTCATCGTAGTGGGTGTCAACTCACAATGGTCCAATGACCTCCCAGGGCTCTACAAGGGTTCTTCCAAAGAACAGAAGAAGGCTAAAATTGCTGCCAATGAATCCAAAATCAGTGTTTCCAATCTTGCCAACCAAAATGATATGAAAATCGCCTGGAGATACGGACTTAAACAAAAGGCTGAAGCAGACAACAACACTGACTCTGAATACACTCACCAGTTTGATATCACTCAAAAATTAACTCCAGGACCTTCTGCCTCCGATATTTCATTTGTTCCATTATCTCCAAACTACGCCACCATCATCGAAAGAATTTCATCCATAATAGAAAAGAACAAAGACTATGTGTGTAGAATCGTCATTCCTGGGCTTTTGAACCCTTCCATATATCCACCACAATGTTCAGCTCCTGATTTCATCTTCCCATTCATCCATTCCTTAAGATCTTTATTGAGACAAAATTCAAATACTGTTCTTATTGCATCATTGCCTTTGGACTTGTACCCTCGTGACTCTACATTGACTGGATTATTGGAGCTGCTCTTCGATGGTGTTCTTCATTTGCAACCATTCAACCAAGAAATGTCTCAATTAATTGAAAAAGCCTACAAAAACGAACCTTCTAAGATTCAACAAGGTTTGGTCAATATCATCAAGTTACCTGTCTTATCTGAAAAGGGGTTGATGATGATCAGAGATGGAGAGTATGCATTCAAGAATGGAAGAAAGAAGTTCGAAATTGAAGAATGGGGTATTCCTGTTGAAGATGAAGGAGAAGAAAAACAAACCAAGAAGGATATCGACTTTTAAACAGCTTCACCTATGCCACTTTTACAGTGGAAACAAAATCTACAATTTACCTACAGTTCCATTCCTCTCTCTGCTACAATTGATACCAACCACGACAATGGATCGTTATATCTCTTTTAGTTACCTGTATATTACTTAATAGATATTAATAATTACCTTCATAAAAAACAGAATCAGGTTTTAATGCAAACAAATACTCCTCCATTTTAGTTAAATTCCAACCCTTCTAAAGCAGCTAGAGCGGTGCTTGATGATTGAGGAAGTACTGGCACTGGTGTTGGTATTGAGGTTTTCGATTCTGGTTCCAGTCCTGGTGTTGGTTCTTTTTGTACTTGTGTTTCTACGCCAAACTCATATTTTGAACCAAGAGTAATCAAGTTCTGGTTAGTTTCGAATTCTGTTCTTAAGTTATCACTGATTTGTTTCTGTTCATTAAGAAGATCTTCCTTGACCCTCTCCCGGAGGGATTCCATATCTTCCTCTTCAAATTCATCATAAATGAATTTGTTATTGAAGTAGAATGTTCCTGAAATATTTTGATCAATAACAACAGTTCCATGTTCCACACACATCTCGATTTCTTCTTGTGCTATATTGAAAGACCAACCAAACCGATCGGAGATTTGTGATATTGTAGTTCCGGTGAAAAAAGTATCTGATTCTATAAATTGTCCCAATTCTGCTTTAACTTTATTATAATTGAACTCCCTTTCTAGTTCCTCTATGAATTCTAAAATATACTCCTCGTAGCTGGTCTTGTTAGATCTGGAAAATATCACCACTAGTCCTGATTTATCGTATTTCTTGGAAACTACTGGTAACTTCAATTCATCAAAAAGCTCTAATGCTCGGTTGAGATCTTGTGGTGATATCAATTCTGTACCGAATCCTTGTGCTAGAACAAGATATCTGTTATATTTCGCATATAAATCTTGTGCTGTGATCACAGAAGTCTTTTTAGTCAACTCATAACTGGTCAAATATTCACTTATATGTCTTGATAATTCTGAATGATAAAGATTGGAGGTTTTGCTGATGACTAAAGGTGGAATGTTCTTGGATATTGGTTTTTTACTGTTCACAAACTTGGTAAAAGATGATGACAATTTCATCAAATCTTGGAATCTGAACATCAATTGCTCCAAATCATCAACGGAATCTCTTAAAATGATTTCATTATTTTTACGCTGTTGTTCTCCAATCTTTTCCAATCCATAAATACCTCCACCAAGTTGCTGTTTAGGTGGAAGTTTCGTGGAAACATCAAGCTTGGTGGAGTTCTGGTTGATGGCACCTTTCTTCTGTAATGATTCCCATCTCATTTCGTCCAAGGCTTGAGTAAGAAGCTGGTGAAACTTTGACTCTCCTCCTTTTCTAAAACTTAATTTGACATATGGCTTTGAATTAGTATAGTTTTCGTCTGATTCCAATTTTATATGTAATCCATTGGGTGTTCCATAACCCGAATCGGTCTCTAATATCTTCTTTAAATTCTTGGGTATTATTGATCTCAACTCTGTTCCACAAAGTTCGCAATGGGCCATGGAAGGATGATTGATAAATGTACATGTTGGACACTGGTCTTCGCGTCTATCTGGTTCCGGGGTTTGTTCTATGCTGCTAGTTCCTGATTCTTCATTATCTTCTAGTACTTTCTTCAATTGAGCCAAACCAACTTTGATCCCACAGGAAACACATTTAGGAAGGTCACCATCCAAGTTAAAATCCAGGCTGATCTGATTACTATAAGAACAGATCTTACATGTCCATACCAACGTCCTACTTGACGGTTTTGGTGCGGCTTCGGCTCCCAGAACCTTGATCATTATTTTTACCTTTGGGGATGACCGTAAAAACCCATCGATTGGCTCGGATCCTGAAATGTCCTTGAGGTCCAAGGCGATGGAATTATCACCATTCAAGTTGTCAAAGTAGATTATCCGCTTGTTGGTCAAGTATATTCTTCCATTTTGCCGATGTATGATCTTCAGTTTGCCCTGATATAGCCCCACATTATCACGAATATAAAGATTGTGTTCGTTATCCTGAAGAATTGGCCGGTTACTGAGATTGACGAGGATCGGCTTCCATATGTTGATGTAAGACATGGAACCAATAAACAAGCCAATTCGCTTTAATGGGGCAAGTAGACTGGCGAGTTCTTGGGGTGGATGGAAGTAAAGTGAGTTGAACGGGTATAGATGACGGGTATGAGCGGTTCAATACGCTTCTATTGCACGTGTACGTTCTGAATTGGCCTATTGGTGATGATAATCGGCCTATCGAATGTAACACCTGGGGGTTATGATAGTATGTCTTGATAGATAACTGTAGTGGCTAGTGATTAGTGAGTACTGGTTGGCAAGCTGTAGATCAGACACGAGAACCTGTAAATACCAAACTGCAAATTTTTTGCAACCAGTGACGTTTAAGTGGCGGTAAAGCCAGTAAATGGGAAGGCAACAAGGAGTGTAGATAATGGTCCTGGGACAAAGAAATCTATCGCATGAAGTACCATGGATCTTTTGATTTGTATACCCGTTTTCTTGCTCTTCTTGCAGCGTTTAACGACGCCAATCAGTAGAAATAAAAAGTATATATTAGTGAGAATAAGGAGAACTTTACTGAGACTTTAGCGAGACTTTCTCAGTAGCTTAGGGCGATCCAGAGCAGGAGTTTTAGGGATACCTCCTGCTAATTGATGCCCTTTAAACACGTTCAATAACATGACTAATAACAATTACACCCATTTAGTCGTTCTGCCAGCTTTCCAATATCCGTCAATTTCACCTATACTAAAAATGGCAAAATCAGTTTATCCTTTTTACATACACAATACACACATGGAAAACACCAGTATGAAGCGAATTAAAGCTCTCTCAGACGAGGATAAAATTATCAGGACAGTTTTTATTTTATTATGGAGTTTTTACCATTTACAGAAGTTCATGGAATAATTTCGGTTGTCAATTAAACTTTGATTAAGTTACCAATATCCAAAAAAATAATACTAAAAGGAGCCTACAAAATATATACTGCTAGACCTGATCCTACATTCGAAAAAACCCTTCAATACCAAGAAATTAACCAGCTAGCACAAGGGGTCCTTTTGATGGCTTTGAATTGACGTGAAGGTGGATCTCCTTGACTTGGCACAAGCGAAGAACTGAACCAGATAAGCTATCTACTAAAAATAACCAATAAAGACCGAGGTTTCACTAGAGAAATTACGATAGGTTAATTTTAGGTTTTGGGATACTAAACAGGACTAGTTGAAATGCCCGATGCCCCCCCCCCCCCCTGCTCAATGTTGGTTGATAATGGCAGGAAGACTCAGGCATCGTATCTCGAGCCCTCGCGACCAAAATGACTGTGAAACTCCAATCATGATATACGAACCGCAATTGTAGGTCAATAGTAGTGCCAATATGACCTAATGTTAGAGCCCCTATAGTTGCAACCCCATACTGTTAATTTGTCTAATTTAGCATGGTATTCCATTCATCATAGCATCCCATCTCAGCACAGCAAACTCTTTGGTACCAGACCGGAACACCGGCTGGATGTAGGGACACTTAAGTGTTTGAACTAATGGTGTTCGTATTTCGATCTTCGGCTATTTAGCCACCCAAAATCAGACGATCCTACGGTTCCAAGCCACTCTAAGCACCAGAAGCACCATCTACTCCACCATTTACTTGCTTTGGTGACTAATTGACAACTGTATAACTACAATAAGTGTCAAAAAAAGAATTACTGAAATATTAAAAAAAAAAAAAATTAGGAGGTATTCAAACCACCTCCTACTACACGTTATCTTAAATTAGATAACAACCCCCCAAATTAAAGTCCTCCACGGGTTAACTCACGAATCGACCCAAGTCTCCAATTATATCTACAATTATTACGCCTCCTTCACCACACATCCGGAACTTTGTCTCCATCTTCCGATCAGCTACTCGCAATTTCACCCAATTCCCCAACATCCAGTTTTTTCTCCAACTGGATCTCGCCTCGAATGTGTCAAGTGAAACCCCAGTGAAAAATCTCCTTTTCTCGAACTCCACAACCCCATCACAAAAAAAACCGTTTCTCCACCATGAACTCTCCACCACAATCACTCAACCACCTACCACCTCTAAAAAATTAATAACTTATTTCCTTCACCACCTTACGCCCAATTCTGGCAACATTGGCTGATCTGGTTTCCCCGCCGTTCGTACTTCTTGGGGATTTTTGGTTTGGGGATTTTTGCATCATTATTTGTAGCAACTCCCAATTAACTCAATTAATTCAATTAATTGGTGTACTTGGTATTTTGTGCCAATCACGTCTTAAAAAGTTCCTATATCTTACATAATTGGTGCTGCCTTATTCTTATCATACTTCCCCCTTCCATGGAACATTTTTGTTACCCCTGACTGAATCGCCCCTCCTTCCGCCGTTGTCCATAGTCCGTCTGGTTACGTAATCGTCTCGATCCATATAAGAAAAAAAAGAGTGAACTCCAACCTTTTTTAAAAAAAAAAGCCTGATCTGCCTCCATCTTTTATTCCTAAAACATTTGCCATAGTCACAGTTTGATCCTTAAACTTCATCAATTTTTGTCATCGCCACCATCACCTTCGTGCAGTATCTAATTAGGATTTTTTTTTATTTTTTGCTGCCCGTGACCGCCCCAATAAAAGTGAGCCTTCACTATTAGCCGCTGAAATAAATTGATAATACTTTAAACCTATTTTCAGCCATTATCCATTTAAGAATTCGATATATATCAATTAACCGCTCTTGTCTTATTAATACCAATTCAATAGCTGGTTTTTTGTATCAATTGTGTCATTTGTCGCCGATCGTATCATCACTCAACTCACCACAACCATTATCATAATTATAATCATCTACATCATCGGCATATCACTTAACACTTAATCTTTCATTTCATCACCGTATTCATACTCATCGCCAACTTCATCACTAAAACAAGGCATCATATATATCATAGTCATCACAATCATCAATATCATCAATATCATCAATATCATCAATATCATCAATATCATCAATATCATCAATATCATCAATATCATCAATATCATCAATATCATTAACAATTCATAATGACCTTCCTATTCAAAAGAAACCCAAAGACTCCTCCAGAACTCATCAAAGCTTTGAATGAACAAGTAGTTAAACTTGATTATAACAGCGATAACAATAAAAAGTATCAAGATGAATGTGCTAGATACTTAAAACAAATCAAAGTCATAATACATGGTGATGATGAAAATGAACCTCAACCAGACCAAATCCAATTATTAGCATTAGAAATCTACAATACTGATTGTCTTTATAATCTTATGGTCAACCTCAAAAAGCTCGATTTCGATTCAAGAAAAGATGTTTTAATATTGTTTCTGTCCCTTTTACGACGACAAATAGGGAGCAAATCTCCCACTGTTGATTATTTATTAAATCAAAAACCTGAAATCTTGGTTCTATTAATTAAAGGTCCTGAAACCGCCGAAATTGGATTAATATGTGGTCAAATTCTAAGAGATTGTGTTAAATTTGAAGCCATTAATAAATTTGTACTTCATTCCACTTTGTTTTGGAATTTCTTCAAATATGTTCAAATTTCAATCTTTGAAATTGCTACTGATTCATTTGCTACTTTACATGATTTATTAACTAATCATAAGAAATTAGTAAGTGATTTCTTAGCTAAAAATTATGATAATTTCACTACCAGTATAAACAAATTAATCCAATCAAATAATTATGTGACCAAAAGACAAAGTGTAAGGTTATTATCTGATTTGGTATTACAGAGACAAAATCAAGCATTTTTAAATCAATATTTTGATGATACAAATAATTTAAAATTAATGATGGTATTATTAAGTGATAAACTGAAAAACTTACAAATTGAAGGATTCCATATATTTAAATTCTTTGTTGCTAAGCCTAAAAAATCCCAAAAAGTGTTGGATATCTTGACTAAAAACAAGAAAAATTTCATTGATTTTTTTGATACTTTTGATATTCAAAGTTTCAATGATTCTACCATGATTGATGAAAGAGATTATATATTGGGAGAAATCATGAAGTTACCAGATATTGTCAGATCCGAATAATTGACGAGAATGCTCGTCTAACCTAAATTTTTTGTCTATGAAGCATCTGGCTTCTTACATAAGTTGGTATTCATCTCTGGGCTAGTTATTTGTAACTTTTCATATTTTTATCATTGAATATTATTTTTTGGACTCTTTGCAGGGAAATTTGTGGTGAAGCCAGAGATCATCTGATGATGTATGGGGTTCGTGGGAAAGTTAAAGATGCCCTAGACGAGCTGACCATGGCTGTGCCAAAACTGAAAGAAACATTTGCCTCTGAAACCTAAAGTGGAGCAATATTAATGAGATGACCCTCATTCCGATGCATTTCCGAGTCCATAGCCCATATCTTCTGGTCTTATTTTATTGAGATTGGAGTATCTAACTCATGCAGGTTGCTCATAACATAACAGCACCAAGAATATAGGCAAATCTTGTCCCCACAACAAATTATGCTCACCATCCTAACAACCCAAGAATCCAAATAATATCGTTTGAATTAATCGTTCTGGAACATCAAAAAAAAAAAAATTAAAAATCTTGCTATTTACACGGTTTACATTCACTAAGCATAGGGATCGTCTCGTCTCATTTCGTCGGAGATGTCCCCCACCAGAGGGTCCAAATACAAATAGAATATCTTATGATATTACCTGAAGTGTGGTACTATAGAATAAATAAAAGTAGATGTATTGCAATCAATAGAAATGCAATTAAATTATATTAAACGGACAAACAAACCAAAAGGAAAAAAAAAAAGAAACTCTAAATCAAAGCTCTAATATTCTATCTATTGGGCAACTCTAGACCAGTCCTTGTAGCTTTCTTCACCGTATTGAATCTTTCTAATCCATTCAGCGATTTGCTTGGTTAATTCACCAGCAGTTCCGTCAACAACAGGAACATCGATGTCTTGACCCTTCCATCCAATTCTATTGATAGGAGAGACAACAGCAGCAGTACCAGCACCAAAAGCTTCAACCAATTGACCCTTGGAAGCCTTTTCCTTGACTTCACCAATGGTGAACTTTCTTTCGCTAATAGTCCATTGCTCAGCTGGTAATCTTTCTCTAGCCAATTCCAAAATGGAGTCTCTGGTGACACCTTCCAAGATGGTACCATCCAAAGGAGCAGTGACCAATTCATTCTTACCATCATCACCTTTGAAGACAAAGAAAGCGTTCATGGTACCAACTTCAGTGATGTAACCTTCTTCACCAAATAACCACAAGTTTTGTTGGAAACCTCTAGAAGCAGCTTCCTTTTGAGGTTGAACACATGGAGCATAGTTGGCACCCAATTTCTTGTTACCAACACCACCTGGCCAAGCTCTAACGGCGTAATCGGTGGCTTCTAAGGCAACAGGCTTGAAACCAGTGGAGTAGTATGGACCAACAGGAGAAGCAATGACGTAGATCAAGGCTCTATCTGGGGTAGAAATACCGAGACCAACAGAAGTACCGATCATGGTAGGTCTCAAGTATAAAGAGTAACCGGCACCTTCAGGAACGAAGTCCTTATCCAATAAAAGGAACTTATCAACGACCTTCATCAACTCTTCACCGTCAAAGTTTGGAAGAGCAATTCTTTCAGCAGACAGGTTCATTCTGTGCATGTTCTTGTCACTTCTGAAGGTTCTGATTTGGTTATTGGAATCCTTATAAGCCTTCAAACCTTCAAACAATTCGAAACCGTAGTGGAAAACAATAGCAGCTGGATCAAGACTGAGGTTTTTGTAAGGAGTGATTCTTGGAGCAGCCCAACCTTGACTGGCAGTCCATTCGACTTCGATCATGTGGTCGGTGAACGTTTGACCAAAGACCAATTCTTCCTTTGGAAGCTTGGCCTTTGGACTGGTACTTTTTTCAATCACAAGCTTAGAAGCATCTAATTGGGCAAGTTTAGATTGGAATCTGGTTTGTTGGAATCCAGTAGACCATCTTTGTGGTCTGGATAGTATTCTTTGGAACGACCTCATACTGTATAAAGTCTATATTTCTCTCTATATGTATATATATATAAGGAAAGTATAAGGAGTATATAGTTATAATTGATCTGGCGGATAAGTGAAATATATATTCGGCCGACTGTGCAGGGCCAAGGCTAAAAGCCTAAAACGGCCGGAATGAGTCAATGCGATGCTTAATGGTAAGACGAGGTTACTGACAGGTGACTAATGGGGGGGGAGGGGGGGGGGGGGGGAAGGGGGGACGCGGGAAGAAGTGGAAGAAGATAAAGGGTGAGGAGGAAGTTGGCTCGGTATTAGGCGGTTGTTCGGTTAGTTTGGTGGGTTATGTACTGTGCTAGTTACGGGGCGGGGGTATTGCTGTGTGGTCTTGACTCATTGGTCTGAACTGTCAGTATTTTTCGGTGCATATGTAATTTTCACTTTTTGCAACTTAAGAGATAATGAAAGATAAAGAGTGGTGTATTGGAAAAAGGTATAGAGTGTTGGAGAGATTGGAGATTTTTGGTGTATTTGGTGTATTTGGTGATCTAGGGGGTGTAGAATCAATTATCGTTTAGTGTGATGGTTTGGTGTGATGGTTTAGTATGATGACTTCTATACCACTATAACTAGTAGGGTCCAATTGATAGTAGTTTAGTATAAACTAAAAATATCATAAGTTATGCAGACTAAAAATACTGGGTTATCTTAATGTTGCACCCACTTTTCATAAGTTATATGTACTTTGCTTAAATACTGTTAAAAAAGGTTGGTTTGTAAATAGACATTAGTAATAAAACTAGTGGGTCCTTGCGTAATACTTGGAGATAGCAAAAATATTACAATTTGAATGTCCCAAATCTTTGAGTCATAACTATAATATTTGGTAAAATATAGGGGATTTTAGTTGACCCGATCTGCTTTACTGTTAGGTATGGTGAATAATTTCTGCCTATATCTCTTCTAGGGTGAAAGTAGTTCCTATTTAATATGACTAAAATATAAGAGCCATTAGGGTCCAAATAAACAGGCATCTTTAATTAACCTAATATTCACAACTATCAAGTTTTTCAAGTGATAACAGGATATCGTGGACCCTTTCTAATTAATGTTTAGTAAGATGGTGGTTAACCACTGTGATCGCGTGATAACTCCCGTGAAATAGGTATATATCAAGTTGTCAGTAAAAACTGTTAAAAATTAATAAGTTTAGTTTAAAGTCCTCATCTTTTCTGATGTTAATATTCATATATATCTGAGCGGTTTTAGTATTTTAATATTATAAAAAAATCACGTTTCAGATGGTCTAAACTCTTTGAGTATACTGGACGAACGGAGGTATTACATTTACCTCTTAGTTAAAGTTAAAGAAATGAATTGATAGAATGGGTCTAATAATCAAATCCAATTTTTCAACATCCAATTAATTTTTTATTTATCTCCTCTGTTAATCGGTCAGTTCTACACTGGTTCCACACTTTTTGAATATTGTCCTATGTCTATTAAATTCACTAAATTAAATAATATTAATAAATAGTCTGAAAGAACCAGTATCTGGTACTAATAGTTACCGTACCACACAACAAGGTTTTCGATTACCTCTCCACCCAATGTGACTCTTCCTTCTTCGGTGATTCCTGCAACTTCGCTATTCTTTTCAACCTTAAATGGTAATGTCCAGATGATTGAACCAGCATTAACATCTACACCATTTATTTTCAATATTCTGAGAGCAGTTCTATCGCCCTTTTGATCCACGGGACATTGTCCATCTTTGTCTCCATATAATGAATCAATATAAGTTTGGTTCACCACTCTATTGTTGCTATCAATCTTACCATCTTCAAGTCTCTCATTAATTATCTTGATAGATTGAAGAGCAGGAACCCATAAATCGTTCTCTAATATAAACGATTCACTTCTATTACCTGCAATATTGTCATCAAATTTCAATAATGAAACCTCAACTTCATTGATACCACTTATATCGCCCAATAAAATACTTGATTCTTCGGTTGTCTTGATTATAGGACATTGGAGATATTCTTCATCTGTCATAAACAAAGTATATTTATCAAAAAATGACTTGGTCAATTCAATACAACTTCCATCTAATGAAGTATTGGCAAGATAACTTGGTTTCATCAATGATTTTTGGTAGGTGTAGTCAACTTCGAATAAAGAGTCCAAAGTATAGTATCCAGACATCATAAAACTATTGCTTGTTTTACTTAATTTCTTGAATGGATTGGTCTCACATACTTCAAATCTTTCCTCGAAAGGATCTACTTTCTTCATAAATCTATGATTCTCTGGAAGTCCATAATCGGCAACTAAAGGTAAGGTTGTATTTCTAAAGAAGGAATAATCTTTAGAATTTTTGACTTTGCTATCCTTGTGTAATTTTGAAAATAATTTATTGAGCTTCCTATTCTTTAATTGAACCTCCTCTTCTTGTAGTTCCATCTTAGTTTCAGGTTCCAATCTTTTGTGATACCATAAAGGATGGGCTTCTGTTGAAAAAATCCAATTTCTTTCGTTCATGGTAGAAGAATGAAGAATATTTTCATCATATGCATCAAATAAAAGATATAAATATTTTAATGTCTCTCCTAAAACAAAAGTTTCCATTCTGTCTTGCATCTGACCAGTTCTAATATCTTGAAGACCACTAAATCCACAAGTTGCTTTGAATTTGGTTTTGTAAAGATTGAGCACTCTTTCCCCAATTTGAAGGTACATTGGGTCTCTAGTAGCTCTATATAAATAGTAAGTAGATTCAATAAATTCTGGTCTCAATGGGTACCATTCCAAATTAATGGCATCTTCGGGTTTGACGTTATCTTCATTGAAATGGGAATAAACCCATCTTTCAGGAACCAGCTCGAAATGGTTCCATATTTTAAGGTAAACTATATGGGAACGTATAGCATCGGTTACTTGACCAGTAAGAACCTGTAATCCTGACCAAAATGCTCCCAACAGATCTATCCATGGACTGAAAATTATACCGTCATTAATTCCAACATTAGGAAAGATCATATGACCATGACTACCATGTCCAGTTTGAGCCAGATGGGTCATAAGAGCCTTGTATGATGTCTTAAACACGGACCACATATCATCGTCATTAAAAATAATAGATGCCTTGGCAGCATATTCATAAAATGAATCAATAGAAGCTCCAATTCCACTCAATGCATCTTTCCAGCGATTGGTAAGTGGATCAATGGTCATAGGTAACAAATTCAATTTCAGCTTGGAGGACCATAATTTCCAAAAGGTAAGCTGAGTATAGTGTTCGAACTGAGGATCACCAGTCAATTTCGATAATAATGTGAACTCCAACACGGGAGTGGTGGCACCTGAAGTGCATGCATCTTTTTGAAGTTTTGCTGGAACACCTTTAATTCCTCTTGCCAAGTTTACACGAGGAACAGGAATATTGGTGGCTGTTTTGTAGGTAGGGATGAGTCTAAGACCGAGATCATATGCCATATCGAGGAGAAACCCGTCGTACTCGTTGGTGATCTGTTGAAACCGTTCATTTTTGCTGGTGTGTATATCTGAAAGTAAGAGATGGGCACTCAACAAACCTCCTAATGACCGGATAGACAATTCGAATACTTGAACCACTGTATCTTGTTCAAAGAAGTCTTTGCTTTGTCGTAAGTACTGGAGCATGAGCTCAATTTCGTCCCATTGCTCAAGGAGTATCAAGGAATCGAGGTTATCCAATACCATCAGTGAAATGTTTCCCATGGCGTCGTTCCGTATGGTATTCTCCACATCATTGTAATCTGGGCCGTAACCTTCACAGGTCCAAGGTCTAACTTCGTCAGCCGGGAATCCGTAGTCCATATAAGACTTCCAGCCGAATCTAAAGAGCTCTTTGGTCTCGTTCTGGAGGTATCGTATATGCTTAGGAGTGAAAGAGGACCCAAAGGCCATACTGTCCAACGCAATGGCGTGCGATAGAAGGAGCCAGAATATCAAGTTCATAGTGATGGTGATAATACTATGTTATTCTGTGAATGTTCTATGGTACAATCGTGTGGTATACTTGTATGTTGGATGGTATGATAGGTTTGTATGGTGACCGGTTGATCTGGTGATGGTTTAATTGTAGAGATTATAGTGATTCAATGATTGATCGATGTGGCGATGTCTTGTGATCTATGTTCTGTGCTCAAACGCGATGTTGCCAGGTGACAGGTGATGATCTTATCTAATCGATTGCGGAAGGTCTTGTTGTGGTGAATTGCTGAGAACGCCTATACGCTGGTGATGTATTGAGGTTATTGGATTCTCGGTAAGATTGCTGAACAGTCGATGTGAAGGATGTAACTGACCTGACGCCTAATCGGTTAATCGGCTGGAACTGATTTGTAATGAGCATAATCAGTTACAAACTAGCGAGAGCCTGCGAACACCAGGAAGAGCGATTGAAGTGGATAAGGAGGAAAAGAAAGTGAACAAAAATAAATCGAAGCCCAAAAGAGAAATGGATATTGGATAAATATACAAAAGGGCTGGGTTCTGTCCAATCAAGTTTCTTTTGATCAGTTCGTTTGGTGGATATATCATTGGTTAAGGCTGCAACTGTAGTGTTAATAGACGAGACTGAAAGGGGCTATACAATGGATTATAAGGAAATATTGTATATACTGTTTGGTATATAGTATACAATATTGCAAGTATAGCAATACTTTAAATCTAAACTCTGTAGTATTGAAATATACTAGAGATAACTTGTTTGTATCGTTGATAGCTGGTTCTTCTCTACTTAACATATTTCGCAGCAATTAAAAGGTCTACAAACTATAACCATATTAAAACAATTAATAAAAGCTACAATAATACCCTTTTCTAGTTAGTCTACAGGTTGATAAATAAGTTGTTCGTTTGGTCTATACATCGTATCTACGAACATCATAATGGGCTCTATATATGCATCACCAATGAGATGGTTACCCATTGGACTTTTAACTTTTGATCCTTTTTTATTATGTCTATTGATAATTTATCAATGATATTAAATTTTGATTATTTTCCAAAAATTCTGTTCACTTGTGTAACCACTTTTCCAGTACCAAACCATAATGTTACCACAATTAAGAATATATTAAAAGTGATCAATAATAATCCACTCAACATAAATCTCGGTGCAAAAATCTTCCACACCATCAAATGTCTTCTAAAATGAGCAGCAAATATTAATGATGATAAACTGGTGAAAATTTGGTAAGTAACAAGGGTTGTGACATTGGTGACGATTTGTGATAATAATGTGATTGGTTTACTAGATGGAGATATTTTCCATAAAGTAATTAAAGGAATAGCAAGACAAATGATGAAGAATGATCCAAAAGTATTCAAAATAATATTAATATGAGTAAATGGAAAGATAATGGTTTCAGTGGTCATAAATCCAACATCCCATTGAATAGAAGGAATAGTGGCTTGGTGTCCGGTACTGAAGAAATGTTGATAACCCAATAATCCAAACACCACAGGAGCAATTAAATTCTTTCTAATATCCAAAGCATCATAAAGTTCTAATAATGATAAGATTTGAACAATAAGAATATTAATAGAAATAGCACCAATTGGTTTATTAACCAATAAAACAGCCACGGTGAAATTAAGTACCAAAAGGAAATAGGATGAACCATAAACATTACCGTAACCTAAAATAGTTGCAGTTTTTTGGACTTCATTATCTTCATCTAATTCTTCTTTAATGTCAAGTTTAACACATAAAGGACCTCTTGACCAACTAAAATTAGCAAGAATTAAACTGACAAATAAAACAATTCTTGCAATAGCCAATTTAAATGATTTAAGTAAAGGTTCACTAAGAATCAAATTGGTACCACTGAAATACTCACTATTACCCACATATTCAAAAGTCCAATAAATAGCATTCATAAACATTAAAAACTTGGCACCAGTACCAATCCATAAAGGAGCAGCTGAATGATAAGAATCAGATAATTTATAAAATGATATAATGATGGTTGGTAATCCATAAGAACTTAAATGAAGTAAAAGAATCGACCACCAAGTGGTTTTAAAACTAGGTTGACAATAAGGAGTTTGTTCTTCTCTGCATAATGTGATAGTTGATGCCAATCTAGATAAAATAGTGAAAGTAAGAGCATGCAGAACACTTAGAATCCGTTGTTTTTTGGTTAATGAAGGTTTAACTAAACAGCAAAGGATACAACTAAATCCAAAAGTAAGGATAAAGAACAGTATCATTTTATCTTCCCAAACCACATAAGAATTGGAAGCAAAGATTAAACAATGGAGACCCACAAAAATTAACCCTAAAAATGACCAAGAATTAAAATTGTATACGAAGAAATCATGTACTTGATGCCATAACCAATTAAGACTAAAACGGTCCATAATTGGAGCCCAAAATCCCACGATTATTCCTAATGATGCACCGACTCCCAAAGATTTCTTTAAATTGAAATCTGTTGGTTTCAACACAATAAATACTGAAAAGCTCAATACCAATCCCAATAAAGACATGGCAATGACTGAACCAATAAATTCAAAAGACATGGTCAGAACTCTTACTGAAGGAATGGATCTGGAATAAGTTAAGGTGAATGTAAGTGATAAAAAGATGATGAAAATACCCATAAAGATCAATTTAAGATCGAACTTAGCCCAGAGTCTCTTGAACTCTTCAAGAGATTCGTGTTGGTATTCTTTAGCATTATTGATCAAGTTCTTCCATTCGTGTTTGTTATCGGAATTGACCGAGTAGTCCAGCATAAAGAGACGGTACTTGTCGTTAATTACAGGAGAAAGATTCGGGTTTGCGTCTCTAAAAGTTTGGATTTGCTGGGTGGTCTTGAAGATCACGTTGTTGAGTTCTTTATCATTAGCAAAGGCTTCATCAATGGGGAAACCCAAGTTGTTGTATGGAATAGGTAAACCAAAAAGAAGAGAGATTGTAGACACCAAATCGATCTGGTTGACGGTTCTATAATTTTTACCCATATTGGAGGTGTCGTATTCGGCCCTAGGCTTTTTGTTGAAGTTCTTGTTCTTGGAGTACATGAAAAGAGTACTTTCCAATTCGTCCGGAGAATCACCTCCATGGTTTCCAGTGGAATCCATACCGTGGTCTCCCATGACGATCAAAAGGGTATTATCGTCTAGTTTTTTGATGACATCTTCGACTACTTTATTCATTTGATTGAGTTTTTCCTTGATGGTGAAATGGGTAGGTCCGTATCTGTGGCCCACATGGTCCAATCCCAAGAAATGACCGATCAAAAAGTCCCAATCGGATTTCTTTTGTAACAATGGGAATAAATGTTCAATGACTCCATTATCCACGGTATCTAAATCCCAGACATTTAAGGAAGGATAAGGGAAATTTAATTCAGGCTTGATATACTCGTTGAATAACGCGTACCAGGTATCATCACCCATAAAGGCTATGGTTTTATTTTGACGATGGAGTTGTAATAACCAATTGTCTTCATCTATAGTATCACCATCGAAATTGGAACCGGCATCGATAAAAGTAGGTAAAGATCCGGTGGTAAGACCTTTAAGTCTTTGTAATGTGGTGGTAGGAGGATCGGCTAAAAATTTAAGTAAGACACCATTATCCTTTTGAGCTAATTGATGAAGTATTGGAAAATTATTATGATAATATTCAGTTGATTCTTCCACTGGAATAGCAAAATCAAATCTTAAAGCATCGATTACTAAAATCACCGCTTTGTCAAATCTTGGATTATGACAAGTATTTAATTGGTCTCCTGTACATTCAGATATATTTGGTAAAACTTGTCTTGAAAGTAAGAATCCTTGAGTGAAAAATGCAATTCCTATGAATTGAACTATAGCAAGAAATACAAGGACAATTAGGTACCCCACAAACGTGAACTTTAATTTCTGTTTTCTTATTCTAGTTCTTGCTTGTTGTTGAGATTGTTGTTGTTTAAGGATCCGCTGTCTAGCCGGAGAGGAGCTGACATCAGCGGGAATCGATTGGTCCATGCCCACAACGACTTTTTAAAGTGGAGGGGGGGTAAAAAGATTGGGGGAACTTGGAGGAGGTGGTGGATGAAAAAGGTATTGAAATGGAGGGGGGGTAGCGGTGGGGGATCAAAGATGATTTAGTAGTGGCGGTGGAAAGGATGTTTTGAAGTGTGGCCGGGTATTACAGATGATGGGAACTTGTTTGGTTACTAAAATGTCCAATGATGATCTGGGTTTGGGTGCTACCCTGATCGCGTTGGTCACATGCAGGCCCTGCTGGAATGCCCCGAAGCCATCACCGACGGCATGGAATGGGAAGAGCAGAGAAGGTGGAAATTTGGGCGTGTTTGGCGTGTTTTTTTGTGTTTCTGACTACTTGAGTCTACACCTACGGGACTAGAGATGAATACCGAGCTTTTCTACTGTTTTTATCTGCTCTTGTTGGCCCAGAAGTAACGTGATTCCATGGACTAAAGTGGTTAATTCCTTTGGAAAATGGCATCGCCATAGATGCGAAATATAAAAATAGCGCGAGCCGGTCCACGAGCGGGAAGGGACAATGGGGCCAGTGGTTTAGAGTAGACATGGTCACCAGGCTGGGTCAATTGCTGTTGATTAAGGGGTGTCTTTCATGGTATAATGTTCACCTAGTTAAGGGCTTTAATTGAAGCATACCGATGCAGATGTATACGTGATGTGGTGTTGTGTGTCAACTATTTGAGTTAGGCAACTAGTTCGACTAAATAGGTGCGAAACAATGCGCCATGAGCCGTTGGAACCGAATAGACCCAGCAATCCACCAATTGAGACAGACGCTTTCCGCTAGCTACCACCCCCTGTTTAATCGAAAGCCTGTCCATATTTGCAGTATGGTTCAATTCTTCTGTGCTTGTACGACTTTACTTTATTCCTGGTCTAATATTCTGCCACATGCAATATACTTCCGAATACTGCATCTCTATGTAGCGGACCGTGGTGAGGGCCGTGGACCCGCTATTGTGATGGATCAGCGCAATTGGCGCAACCGAGACGATCTCAGACGGTGATATCACTTGACAAATACGAAAATGATATTACGAGTACAGGGGCCATGCAAATGTAAAACACCTTTCAACTTAATATTTTATAGAACGAATTGCGCAGCCATTTTGGGTATAGAGTGGGAAACCAAAACGATTGCAAAAATGGCTTCACATACACTAAAAACTCCCACAGAAATCGACCTTATTGTATTTAAACTGTGCCCAAAGAATCCTTAGTGTATTTTAAGGTTACCTTCAACAATAGTCCCATTTTTCAATTGCTGCGAAATACTGAAATATCTGAAATTTCTGAAATTTGTACCCATTAAACCTGTTCGAATTCACCCAATCACGGTGTTCTAGGGTAATCCAGTTGGCCATTTGCAACTTCCAATTACGTATCTTGGGCCACAATTTTTTGTTCACTTGTTCTTCTATTTTTTTAGGTAAAATACTTCTATTATTAAGCTACAATATTCCGTCTTCTGTTGTACCTTTATTGGTTATTATAATACACATACTACAAATAGTAGTGAAATGAACTACGAATTATTTCTGCAAACGACAGATTTTAACGTCTTCACAAGCGAACAGATAAGGTAATCGCTCTTGAAACCCACCTGCACATCAGCTCATAATATCAATCATATACATTAGGAGTCTTGAATAAAAGAACCTGTCCATTTCGTTTATCATTGTTGTTAACTTTATTACTGGGTCAGTTCTTATTTATTCCATGCTGTGATCTATTTGACTCAAGAAATCTTGGTCAAAAGTTCCTCCTCCCATCATATCGTCATTACCATCGAAATTAATCAAATCTCCCATATCATCATCTATGTCTTGATTAGGATCCAAATCACCTCCATTTTCCTTGAATAAATCATTCATATCAAGATTCGCAGCCACAGGTTGTGGTTTTGGAGGAGTAGGGTTTTCACTTTCTCCATTCTTTTGATTCATGGCCATGAAATTAGGATCATCATTATAATTTATACTTGAATTTTGTTCAAATTGGTTAATGTAATTGAAATTATTACCTTGGCTATTATCTTCTTCATTAGCATTTTCTCCATTAATTTCCATAGCATCATCTTCATTATCATTATTAGAACTATTATTATCTGGTATATTAATAAATGAATTAATACTCTTTGGATTATAATTTTCAGGTGCTGAAGTGACATCTTTGGCTATAGGCATGGAATATTTTTTAAAATTAGGACTAGATTCATATTTTTTACTAAAGTTTTGTTTATAATCAGCCAAAATCTTATTAAACTCGGTTTCTAATTCTTTAAGTGATTCTTTATCATTAAGTCTGGATTGAAGTTCAGTTAATTTATCAGTATTTTCACTTTGATAAATATATTCTGGATCATTTGGAACGTATCTTTGGAACAGTGGTTCTTGAATATTGGATAATTTTGTGATTTGTTCTTGTATAGCTTTATCTTGACGTTTCATAAGTTCCATATCTCCAAAATAAATATCTTCGGGAGTTAATTTATCAAATTCTTGACCTTGTGCAGATACATGAAATAAACTTGGTGGAATAATTTTGGAGGTATGAACCAATTTTGAAGTGATATTTTCCATATATTCTTGATTAGTGATAAACCGGTTTAAAGCATCAGATCTAAACGATATTAAGTCGGCATCATCATGAAGTTGTACACCAGGTTCTTCTTTCATTCTTGTATGTCGACCTTGAGCTTGGGCTTGTGCTATTGCTCTAGCATGTGCTTGTGCTTCTGCTTGTGCTTGTGCCTGTGCTTGTACTTGTGCATGTACTTGCGCCAGCACTTGCGTTGGAGCTTGCGCTTGCTGCTGCTGCTGAGTCCGCTTATTGGTACGACCTTTAGGCCTTCCGGGATGTGCCATCTTCAATTGAATACAAGCCTGGTATAGCGATTGTATAAACAGGTACTGTCTCGTATGTCAGATAAACAAGTTTCTGAGGGAACGGTACGCGCACGAAATAGTCACGTGAGATGTGGTGGCTTAATTCGACCTATTAACCAGTAATAACCGTAACTAGTACCATAAAAGATATTTTGACACTTAGTTATTAAAGAAGAAAGTTTGGTTTAGAAATAGTTGAAGATCAGTGTGACTAGCATAAATTCTATTCGCGTATACGAAGAATTCAGATTAAAAAAATTATGAATTGGCCTAACAAGAAAATTTAAGTGTACCTCACTAAAATACATATAATTATATAGTACGTTATATATTCACATAAACATCATTAGAGCCCTGTCAACAACTGTCTTTTCATTTCATCTTCTATTCAAATTCACTCTTTATGCAGCTGTTAAAATTTTAGTTTACCTTTTACTTCTTTGGTTCTAGCTCAAGATTTTTCATCTAGTTAGAACCAACATATTCGTCTGTTTGTTTAGTACGAGAAAACCAAAGAGCCTTTAAACAGCTAGAAGATCGAGTAAAAAGTATATATATACGTGGAAAAAAAGATATTGTTCTCTGTTTCTCTGTTCAAATGTTTATGTACTTTTCTGTGTTGTTTTTCTAATTGAGATTTTGCAACTATTTTCTAATTTTTCAATATATTGACAAAATACAACTAAACATGTTGAACATTCACATAATTCTTAAACCAAGACAAATAGCTCTCCAAGTAAGCAATGTCCATACTGTTTGGGCTTAGGACCAACGTTTTCTTTTATAAACACTAAAGTCATCCATTTTTCACTCCCACCAAATGGGTGCAAAGTTACAAACCATAAAACACAAAATTCATCTGAATTATCACTATTTTACAGCATTTGATAGCTCCTCCAATTTTACTGTTAAAACTCTATTGTATGGTTTTCCTTGCATAGCCAGCTCACAATACAATATTGTCTCGTTAATCTTCTACATTAAAATTTAGAAATAAATAAGCTTAGAATTCCTATAAATGAAAATTAATACAACACTCAAAATTAAATCAACTGGTCGATTTACGACCGCTAGAATGGAAAAAAAAAAATCTGATAAGATCCCCTTGGCTTTAATTATTTGGTAACTAGGGTATTTTTTTATCATTAAAAGTTGATCATCATAAATCGAACCTTCCATTCACAAACTCCTCATCGTCCATATGATGGTCTTCATCGGTTTCCATCTCATCTTCTTCATCTATTTGATCATCGTCTATCACATCTTCATCAGGTGGTAAGTTTGGATTACCTGGAATGAATGAACCAGAACTTTTATAAGTATTCATTCTATGCGATTTACCAAAATGATCTTCCATGGCAGAATCATCCACATATGTAAAACCTTTGAAATTTGCTTGAATTCCAGGTGATAAAGGAGTAGATGCCATTTCCATTTGTTTCTTCAATACAGAAGTAGATTCAGAAGTAAATTCAGGATCGAAATTGGAAGTATCAGTTTCAGATGTTAAATGAGGTTTGAATGGAGGTGGAATGCTCTTTGATTTTAATAAATTCCAATCAATATCAGCGAAAAATGGATGTGCTCTTAATTCTCTAGCATCATTAGTAGCACCTAATCTATGCTTTGGATTTCTATTTAATAATCCTTTGACAAATGATCTACCTTCAGGACTTAAAACTTCCTTAGGAAATCTAACCTTACCAAAGGCAATATTTTTATACATTTGTTGAGTATTATCAGCATAAAATGGAGACCATCCACAACACATTTCAAATATAAGAACTCCTAAAGACCAGAAATCAACCATCTTAGTATATCCTGACTCATCAAGTAAAACTTCTGGGGCCAAATATTCAGTAGTACCACAGAAAGTGTTGGTAGTACCATCATTATTTAAATTGGCTTTAGATAATCCAAAATCACAAAGGGCAATATGACCATTGGCATCTAATAAAATATTTTCTGGTTTTAAATCACGATAAACAATATCATTATCATGTAAATGTTCTAAAGCTAAAACCAATTCAGCAATATAAAATTTGGCTCTATCTTCAGAAAATCTTCCTTCTTTTTGTAAATGCCAAAATAATTCACCACCTGACATATAATCAGTAACTAAATATAAATCAGTTGGAGTTTGGAAAGAAAATTTAAGTCCAACAATAAAAGGAGATGCAGCAGCTGAAGTACGAACCAAAATATTACGTTCACCAATAGTATGAGCAATTTCCTTTTTCTTAACAATGACTTTTTTGGAAAGAACTTTCATGGCATAAATTCTATCAGTATCAATTTTCTTTACTTGGAAAACTTGACCAAAAGTACCTTTACCTAAAAGACGTAAAACATCAAAATCATCTGGACCATAAGATTTTTTCTTATCTAAAGAAGTATATTCCCAGCTAATTTTGACAGAACCTGAAGAAACACGTTCACCAACAATTCTGGCTTTTAATTGTAACCATTCAGATGCAGATTTCTTATTGGTAATGGTAGAAGGAAAGATTCTGGCATGACCCAAGAATTCATCATCTCTAGCAGCATCATAAACAGAAATATCCAATTCGGATTTAGAACCCACCACATCGAAAAACGCTTCATGATTAATACCTGGGTTGGAAGGTTCCGAGTATAAATGAAGATGTTGAGTGGAAGATTGTCTTTGATACATGGAAGGACGGTTGTTCTTGACAGGTAAAGCTCTACCATTGGCATGTTGTTTCTGATTATAAGGAGAATGAGAAGGAGACTTACCATAAGAACTTGGAGCATTTGTCACAAACTCGGAACTTTCGAAAGTACACACGATATAAGGTTGAGCAGCATCAATATCTGTAGTTTCCAAGATGGTCAATTTCAATTTACCCTTTGGTTGACTGTTTTTGGAGCCTGGGTTCATGGTTTGACCAGTTTCATCGGTGGTGATGATAAGTGGTTGATTGCCCTCAGCAGTATAAGGTTGAACTTGTTGAGGAGGGTCGAGGAATTGAAGCTGAGATTCTGTTTGTGGTTGGTTGTATTGATGAGGATAGAACTTCTCCAGAAACTGTTGCTTATGGGCAAACTCATTTGTTCTAAAAGTTTGGTTCAAAAAGGCTTCCAGGTTGGTAGCGGTTTTGTTGTTGGTAGAAGTAGTACCGTAAGCCAAGGACTGACTAGATATGGCGGTAGTTGGAGTGACATGCCCTAAGCCCTTTGGAAAGAACTTGTTTTGAGCGTCATCAGTCACCGGGTATGGGTGGTGGTGGTGGTGGTGGTGGTGTTGTTGGTGTTGATGGAGTTGTTGTTGGGACTCGTGGAAATCCGAAGATGCAGAATTAGTAGCGTGGCTATTGATATGATTAGGATTGTTGTTATTGTTATTGCTGGTGTTATTAGTGTTGGTGTGATGGTTTGAAGATGATGCTATCGAAGTCAGGTCATTGTGATGAGGCTGACCATGAGAAGACGACGACGACGAAGGAGCGGATGGACCGGCGCCAGGCGGACCCGTAGACGATTCTCTGCTTTTAAAGCCTCCAAAACCAAATATGGATTTAGCAAAGTCGGCCATGTCTATAAGAAATTAATGATGATGGGTGGAATTAAAATTGTTTTAAAAAACTTGTCGATACTGTAAGCAGCCGAAAGCTAGAACAGGAACAAGGAGAGAGAGGGAACAAAAATAAAACGGTTATAGGAGGGACAAAATGGAAAGCCCAGCGGGAAATTGTTGTAAGGGTAAAATGTGGACGATTGAATATCAAAGGGAAGATGAAGGTGCCAGGTGAGGTGATGTCAACTGCAAACGGGAGTCTTGTAATGGCAGCTAATGGCGGTGTTGGTCCGCTTGGGGTGTCAATGACTGGTGTAATGAGAAAAAACAATAATAGATTAGGGATATCAATTTCGCCCTTGAGATGATCTCAGGAAAAGAAAAAAGCGAGGATAAGGATTGTGGCGATAGATAGACCAGATGCAGAATTAGAATGCGAGCCAGTACCAAGAAAACCAGTGAACAAAAAAATGGTAAAAGGTGAATGGGATTGAACTGACACAGTGTAACAGTGTGGAGAAAGTGGGATGATGTAAGGGTCTAGGTAACGGTGTAGAGTCTATAGTGGTGGTAGTCAGTGGATTGAAGTTGTCTTATTGTCTGGGTTTGAGTAGAGTATTCTTGGGGTGTGTGATATATATATTTGCGAGATGTGGTGGAACCCGACCCTACAGATATTTTTGCAGTATACATCACACCTACTACAGATACATATTGACATGTGCTTAGTGACTAATGGGGCCAGGTTAGATCCCAGTATAGGGCCAAAATAGCTGTTCCGTGGATACTATGATGCACTGGGTTCGAGAAGTGCCCTGATCTTTGGGCAATCTCACAAATCTCACAAATCTCACAATCTCTAGGTACATAGATAGTGACCCCCTACTGATGTCAACATGCATGCAAAAACAACGAGTAGAAGTACGGGTTTTTTGGCTTCACCAACAATAGTTGCGATTGCTACTTCGTACGTGTAGTTACATGTTGTTCATACTAGCTACCACCTAATCATATCCCTTGGTGAGCCACCATGCCTTCCAGCTTCGATGGTCATCGCCGTTGCTGAGGTTATCTGACACCTGGTGATGAGAGAGCGATGGTTTTGATACCTGGGTCCAGATTCTCACGCGCGAAATCCTTACTGTTGTACAAATGGACGAAAGGGTCGATATTTGGATGAATTAGGCAACTACCTCCATCCAACAACTGTAAGATATCGGTGCTGGAATTCGCCCTTATGCAATAGATTCGATAATTGAACTGCACAAAATTCCATGCGACTACATTATGACATTATGACTACCCTTTCAACGTTGTTAGGCTTTACTGCTAAAGTGAATAGAGCCCAATTACTGGCTTAACTATAGTATGCTGATGATGTCTATACACTTCTTTTTTTTTGTATTGGATTCTGCACTTCTCTTTGCTATCTAGCAACTTGTTAAGGTGGTTTTCGTCTAATAGTCAAATTATACAGCAAGAGAATAAAAGTCATGATCACTTTCGTGCCACACCAACAACCCAAATATGTGCCTTAGACTTTAGCCAAGGTCAAAGTAACCGAATTATCAGGCTCCAATTACGCCTGAAAAAGGCCTAATGCTGGGCTGGTGCTTAATGCTGGTTCGTATTTGTTGACTTTTTACCAAAGGTGCGCATACATTCAAGCTGATCGTGCCTTATATGTAAGAACTTGCATCTGAACTCTAATAATATCTTTACTGTAATTGTATAATAAGGCTCTCTAGAGTAGAAAATACCATTTCCCCATAGTAGTTCTAGCGCTGTGCTTGAAGAACAATTCAAACAATCGCCCTTATTCGGCAAGTGTGTACCAGAACCAAATATGACACACGGATATATATCAATAGAGTTGGTATCTTTCTCTATATCTCAATTCGAAGCCATCAAATGGTATATTGGCATTTTCCAACACTTTCAAAGTCTTTGAGGCTTTTTGATATTGAGTTTGTTTTTTTTTTTTGCTTAGTCGTTCATTTATAGTGTCATACACCCATTTCATGCAATCCGGAGTATGAAACTGCAGATCTCGAACGATAGTTCATTAGCCTCAACATAAGGAGGAATGATGAGGCATGTGCGAAATATTTAAACCAAGCTTGCTAGACAACCACTAAAGTTTTTGGGTATTGCATTAAAATTTTTGGGTTGGATTGACAAGCTGAAATAACCAACCAACCAACCAACCAAACTTCCTCGGTTAACCACCCCTGTAAATTTGATTGAAGATCGTAAAGACTCCTTTTAATTCCGTGCCTTACGATGCATAGAGTAACAATAAGGTGTTTTCTCGGTTACACCTGCGGAAATATAGGGCCCCATTTGAAACTAAACTTGATTGGAATAATTATCAGGAACTGTAGACTTCTCTAGTTGAAGGTGAAAAAAGATACTTTTTTTTGCATCTATTTGGCATAATGTAACAGGGATCATATTTGGAAGACGTATGGAACCTTGAACTACACGCGACACCAACAAGAAATTAACAAGAAATATATAAGTGGAGATGGAGATGAAGAATGATTCGATACGATTATCTTGCTTGGTAATTAGGTGAAATTGAACTTACTACAGGAGCTGCCTCGGATTTATCACTATTTTATGTCTAGTAATTATTCGACATGGTGATCCTTAGTATTTTGAGGTACTTGAAACGAGATATCTATTATTTCAGAGAAAGAAGGCCAAGATGGTCAATATAATTATATTTGGAAGTTGTTCGTATCTTCGTGACTCTGTGAAAATAGTATAATTGCTGGACAAATTAAGAGGCCATGGTACTCGATTGGTAATATAATGAAAGTCTAATGTTTCCTAACATATTACTAAGAGAAAATGATGATACTAATATATACCTATGAAAAATATAATCAAAAAACAAAGTATACCAAGCACAGTAACAACATGCACAACTCTTCAATGAACCGATTATTAATCTGTTGTAGCTATGCTCCATACACTCCCTTTAGTGAAGGTTTGTTTTGTTATCCCATTGACCTCTCTTTCACTATTACCGCACCAATTACTCTTACAACAGGACTAACAACCCACAATGCATCCATAAGCTCACACTACACCACCAAAGAACCCAGACCAAGTAAAAGTAACCGATTTCTTCCAGTTGCTTCAATCTATAAACATCCACACATCAATACTCTTAAACTATATAATTCTTCACCCACTCACTCTTCCCTCTAGTCTCTAGTCTCTAGTCTCTAGCCTGTACCATTTTGCACCTAATTTTCTCACCAATTAGACACTGCTAATACCGGACACCCCACCATTTTCCACACCAGCCACTGAAAAACTCACCTCTTTCTCCACCACCCCACCCACTCACATCCATCCAATAATAAAAGCGCATTTTCCTCCTATTTACCCCTACATTTTCCCCATTTACTTCCCCCTTCTCCTTCCCAATTTGCAGCTTCCTACACCCAGTCGTGTCCTCACGTGCGCGGTCCACAAATTTTTCAGATTCTCCCAATACATCTCCACCCACCATCAATACCTTCACCAAATCATTGATCATATTGTCCCCATCCACAATGATTGGTGCCGTATCATCATTCCTTCCATCCGCCAGAGTGGCCGCCCCTATGAACATAATAAGAGGCTTTGCTCTGTGCACCCATTTATTCCAAGAAACTCCTCGTAACAAACAAGACAAGTTCTACAAGATCCTCAAATATGTTAAACCAATAGATACCACCGTGTACAAGGCCGGTCAAGAGATCCCAGAAGGCGTCCGTATTCCATCCAAATTGAAGCAATACCCTGAATATGCTTACGAAACCATGTTTTTCAAGAGACAAAACAGAGGATTATATGGAGGTGTTCAAAGAAAGCGTTCCAAGACCAGTTCTGAATCAGGAAACAAGAATCTCCGTGTTCATTTACCAAACATCCAAAAGGCTAAGTTATGGTCCGAGACTCTTGACTGTTCTATCCAAACCAAAGTGCTGACCAAGGTATTGAAAACAATCACAAAAGAAGGTGGTTTAGATAACTATTTAACCAAAGATAAACCAGCTAGAGTCAAGACCCTTGGTTTGAAAGGTTGGAAATTACGTTACGATGTCCTTAAGAAGCGTGAATTTGAAGAATTACCAAAGGTTACCACCGAATCTGGTGAAGTGCATCAAGTATACTACGTTCATGGTGATGGTAGAAGAATTATTGTGGGTAAGAACAAGCTCTTAAAGGCTCTTTACCCATTGGTCATCAGAGATAGTTACACTCCAATCACCCCAGCCGAATTCAAGAGAAACCACGGTTACTTGACTTTTGGTGAATTAGTGGAGAAGTTGGACAGTTACAACTACGATTTCTCCGCCATTACTGTCTAAATTAAAGGAACAAAACGAATTCAAGCTCCAGAAGCAACTAAAAAAATGAATAGCAAACTCACTAACGGATCAGAGTGATTTTTTTTGGCATCAATTACGTCAATTATCTCATTTAGGCCAATTGTTGCAATTAATGGTGTGAGTTTTGGGGCAATTAACCTGAATAATTGCACTTAGATGTACAATTCATGGCTGAAAATTAGAGCTACATTCACCCAAAAATTGCAAAATAACCACCAGTATTTCACCAATTGCCTAATAATTGGATTTTCACCTTTTGGTCGCTGGTAGCATAGATAGGCCCCATGTATATAGGTTACTACAATAATAATAATACACTTATAAGTATAGTAGTATACTAGTTAAATAGGATGCTTGGGGAAAAAAAGCAGTCACAGCATCACGTGCGGAAGTCCATCGACCCCGACACTACTTTCTCATACCCTATTAGTGTGCCTGGCACCAAAAAAAAAGAATCGTCCACGTGACCACTCCCAGTGTGCATGCTCACCGTCCTGTCGCACTGGTTCCCATCGTACCCTACCACCAGGGAAAATTTTTCAGTCACTTAACTCTCTCAGTTCTTTCTAATCTATCACCACATAGAATAACATACATAATGGCTAGATCAGGTATGTAACAGCCTTCCAACAGAGACACACGAATCAGACAGCGTCCATGAATCATATACATCAAGAGTATCAACCAGAAAGCGTCAGCTTAAGAACTATTTTCACCATATTTTCCCATCTTAAAAGTAAACCGAGTTAACCGTTGACCAGTTTGTGAGTTGAATGAAAGAGTTGAGACAGAAAAATTTTACCCTATCAAAAAATGAACAAACGACAAACGATTGAAGCCGTCTAAAGGTGGAGTTAACATCGAGATAAATACCAAATAGAGAGAAGATATCATCATCAATATTATATTCAACAACATAGAATAGAGCTCATTAGGTTAATGTGAGAATTAGAAGCTGTCTGAGTTGAGTGGATTATTTTGAAACTTCATAAAAAAAAAGTAGACATGTACTAACAATTTTTTAGGTATTGCTGTTGGTTTAAACAAGGGTCACAAGACTGTTGCCAAGGAAGTCGCTCCAAAGATTTCTTACAGAAAGGGTGCTCTTTCCAAGAGAACTTCTTTCGTCAGATCCATCGTCAAGGAAGTCGCTGGTCTTGCTCCATACGAAAGAAGATTGATTGAATTGATCAGAAACGCCGGTGAAAAGAGAGCCAAGAAGTTGGCCAAGAAGAGATTGGGTACTCACAAGAGAGCCTTGAACAAGGTTGAAGAAATGAACAACGTTATTGCTGAATCCAAGAGACACTAAACGTTTATAACGTCTCCTACTATAGTTTAATGTACATCACCCATATATAAGAACATAACAAAGCGAATCTTCAAATCGTCTTACAATGTATTGCCTTAATTTCGGGATTTGTAAGTGTTTTGCAAGTGAGTTTACTGTAGCGCTAGTACTAGATATTGGAATAATTAGACAGGTAATGTTTGACATCGTTTAAATGTCGTTTTAGTACTGTCAGGAAGAGACGTCAGAGATGAGTTTCAGCTTTAAGAAATTTCTTCTTATACATCACGTGTTGCATCTCGAAAGGTTTTTCACCTCTGTTAATCAGCACCTAAATGATGATTATATGATTCTAGGAGTACAGTAAGGGTAGGAGAATCAGCTTAATATGGGTATTGTTTCTTTACTTTGGTCTTTTGACCAGTTTCAGTCTTTTTACATGGGATTAATTGACTTCAGTTAAGAGGTCGGAAGTCGAGGTTACACGTGCAAAGGGTCGTATATGGTTTTAATAGAATAGTGGTTAAAAACGACAGATCAATGCTACTCCTTTTCAGTAATATCAATCTTGAAAATCACTGTTCGCTATTGGTTGTTTTTTAAGAAATTTCTACCGTTTTTAATCGTATTTAGAATTTTATTATTTATTAATTTGTGCCCATTTAAATTAATTATATTGTAAAACACTATCAAGCCTTACTATTAAATATATAGCATAAGAGAAATTTTTAACAGGTTCCCCATTATCCAGTATCCACCGTAAAGATCTCCTCTTTTTTATATTATAAGTCTTGACCCACTCCCTTATTTTATATAAATTTCTACCCAATTATTTAATTCTATACCTACTGTTTTGTATGGCACTTGATCTCGCACCCATAAACAACTCAGTAGCATAACAATTTGCCACAAATTCCATATATATTGAGGTTAATCTCAACAATCCAACTCTAGTTGCTTCCGTCGACCGTCTTCTTATCCAGCATCTCCAAAAAATTATGTCAGCTCATTTCTGGAGGTTTGTTCCGTGATCATAAATTTTTGTGTAATTGCCTCAACTCAACTATCAAATACCCATACTCCAATTACATCACCATCTTCAAATAACGTTTCACACCTATCCACCATAACCATGATCCCTCGAATGATAAGGCGCTATGCAAGACCACAAACTTTCATAAGACCATTGACGTCACAAACACAACCTCCATCTCACTTCTCTGATCCTCACACCGTTCCAAAGCCCTATGAGAACCCACATTCCGTGGGATCAGTATCAGACTACGTTGCCAAAGCTCCTCCAACCCTGGCACCAATCAACACTACCGTCTCCTCCTCCTCTTTCACCAAGGACTCAGGAAGTAGTCTGAACTCGGACAGAAGTAGCAACCTTAAGGAGATCACTAGTCTTATTGCCATGTATGTTCTTGCCTATATTGCCATTGACAATTATACCAGTAGAATCAAATTAGAAACACTCAATAAAGAAGCATCTACAGTTACTCAAAAGGCACTTCAAACCCAACAAGTCAATTTCATAAACGCTCGTAAGCAACGTGATTTACAAGTTATAAAAGAACGTCGTGATCATGACCGTCAAACATTCAAAATGAGTCTTCATATTGCCCTTTTGCGTAAGCAGTTGGCTGAAAATGGTGTAGATCCAATGGATATAGATGAAGCCATTAGAGAATTTGAGAAGAACGTCAAGGCTGATAATTCTATCAAAAATGTCAGTGGCCAATCTTTGTGGTTGGAAGACACTTCACGTAAGTATACCAGGGTTTTTCATTATTCTTCAATATTATAATAATTATTATAATTAATAGAATTCAAAGAAAAAAAAAACATCTACATAAGCTACTAAACATCTTACTAACTAAAGCAGCATTAAAAGCATTCCTCCCTAACCCCCACGACTACGACAAGCGCGACAAGGGCCCAAGTAAATAGAGTAGTAATGCATTTATATAAAGTACTTTAACCTATTATATATATGAAACAGTTACCCGGATTTCACCTGCCAAGTATATAAGCTGCGACAATGCCGCCAGAATATAGATTTTTCTCCTTATACAATGTCTTTAATTAGGCGCCCATTAGAGTCACGGTTTGTGTGATTACCTCTACATACAATCTTACCACTATGTGGTTCTTCGTGCTCGGGTAAGCCTTAGATGAACTGTTTTTCCAGCCATTTTGTCGTGTCTATCAAAGTTGATTGACTACGCGGTTCTAAACGGACAATCACCTATCTAACGAATCGAAGTGAACAATAGCCAATATTGAGATCTTGAAGTTGAAGTCAGTTGAGTGATTCTGTAGTTTCTCTTTCTCTTCGTGCAAACCATGAATAATGTTCTAAGTATGTTTTCAGTATTAAATTGTACAATAAAATCTAGGTGCAATATGACTTTTGACATTTTTGATCTATTCGCGATGGCCCTTCCACCATCTTTCTTTTGGATGGGCTTAACCTCCTCTGGTAGGATGTAACTCAGCATCGATACTTCCCAACAGCCTTTGCTTCATCTTCAACTGGAGCAAGTTGAACTTCGGGCAGCACACACTCTTTGCCTCTGGTCCTTGGTCTTCATAGAACTTCTTACAACAGAGATAAAGTTCGTCAATCAACTTGGTACATTTGGCCTCATTGTAGTTGTTGGCCTTTAAGCAGTCTTGAATGGCGCATGCCTTTGGCTTACATGTGCTATCGTTCGTGTTGGAACTGGACATTATGGAAGAAGGAGAAGAAGAAGAAGTAGTAGTAGAATGAATTATATAAAACCTACCAATAGTTGCTGCCGGTAAGTCGCATTTTTTGTTGGTAGCAAAGTTTAAACCTTCATCAGTGTCTCTATTTGATGGGGATAATTGCTGTTATATGTCACACATTGATGATCTGAGTCGGTTGCGTTTATTCATAATCTATTTAGGTGGCAAGGTAGTTCGTGAGGTTGTTGGAACAAGGATTGGCTCAATTGATAATTTCCAATTTGCTCAATTTAATTTGTTTTCTATTGTAGTTAGCTACTAAATATTCTTATACTATCTTTTGTTGTATCTCTAACATCTCACGTCTCATATTATACCTCATATCTTTAATTCATTTCTGACTGAAGGGACCCTCCAAGCTCAGCTGATTAAGCTCTTGTCCAAATCAGTATGATAGTCGTCTTCGTCAAGTTCACTCGGTTCGTATATAACCAATGGGATAAACTCATTTTTATGATGTTCTTCCTTAGCTGTCTTTGATTTTTGTAAGTAAAATAATGTACATGCTGAAAAGACTGATATCAAAATTGCAATTAAACCCCACCGAGATAAATGCCATCTTAAACTTTCAATTTCTGATCTCATAGCAGAATTCAATTCTGTGGTAATTTTATGATTAGTTTCTTGAATTTTAAGAATTATTCTTTTGGACAGAAGTGTATTTTCTGATTTTTGGTCATTAATTGCCACTTGTGAATCGTTCTTCATTTGAATGAAATCACTATTAAGTTCATCGGATATTATGTGGAAATCTCTTTGAAGAATATTAATCAAACTAATTAACTCGTTGATGTGTTGTTCTCTTGATCTTGTTATATCCACTCTTAATTCTTGTTGGGCGCTTTCAAATAAATATCTTTCATTCTCTAATTCTGATAATTGAGAGTATTTGGTAGGAAGTTTAGTTAATTTGGAGTTGAGTTGAGTCAATAATAAATCAATAACTGCATCTGCTTGTGTATTCGTAAATCCTGACAGTGCCAACTGAGTGTAGACATTATAAGTATCCATATATGGATCCAAATCTTCGAATGCTGTGGTTAAGAAATCATCCCGGTTAGGTTTGTCTGGGTCTTCCTCTTTTGGTTTGTCATTTACTGGCTCTTCTGGTTTGTTTGATTCATCCTTTGAAGGTTGCTCTGCTGCTGACTCCTTTGAATCATTAGTCTCTTTTCTTAAAAATGCACTAGTATTTAACTGCCGTCTTGTGTTTCTTATCGGACTATGGCGTCTAGGTATTCGACTAATCAGTATGTATCTAGTTGGGCAAAGAGTTCTTAGTGACAACGAATATACCCCGTATCTTAGCATGACGTTCTTGTATTGATAGTTAGCGAATAGTAAATGGTAGCAACTTAATGGGATATGACTTAGGTTTGCTTGACTAGGTTCAATAACGAATGGGAATGAAAATGTAATGACTTTGTTTTAAAACTTATTAACTCTGTTGATGGAGCTATTTCACAGTACTTAACAGGCGCGTTCAATAGCAAAAAAATATTGTGAGCAATTAAGGTAGGACTAAGCGATAAGGGCAATTTCGCGGTCACTGTTACCAGTTACACCTCACAAAACAGTTCAAAGTTTTTGGAAAGCTGAAACAATTTCGGTTTCAGTATAAGCTCGTCTTTGAAACCGATTTATTAAATCTGTTGTTATATTTCTTGGAGTTGAACTTGCAGAAAATGCTGTTATCTTCTCAACTTCAACTTTATTATGATGATTTGATGCAAAAAATTGTAGTGACCTTGCAAACACATGAAGGTCAAAACTAACCGTACTAAAGAAATAGGTATTTGATGTTTTACATTCATCGAAATTTAAATACCCATAAAGACAGTTGGGATTTCTCTTTTCCTTTGCTGGTATAATAACCAAATCTGAAGGAATGGGAGGTGTTAATTCTATCTCTAAGGTTCTCATTCTTATATCATAAATATTAACAACCAATTGATCATTGGTATCTGCACTTCCAAGACTGTAACTACTGCCTGTAAATCTATCCTGAAGGGTTATTTGAGGAATATTGGTGACTTTTTTATTGGTATAACTCAAAGAATCAATCTCTGACAAAATTGCATCGCCGATAGTCTTCAATTTTGCAGTTGAATCTTGGTTATCTGATTTCCAGAGAAGTCCGTACTGTTCATATATAGTTAAAGTATGACAGTTTAATAACACTCCACTCCAAACAACAAAATTAGAGATAGTAGACAATAATCTGACTTTCTCTGCACCAAGATGAATACTTTGTCTTGTAAAATATTCATTTCTGAGAGCAATGGCCTTCTCTACCTTTTTCTTATCAGCAGCCCGTATATTTTTGTCACCATCCAAGTATGGCTGGGGAATTGATATGGGAGGCTCCATAACGTTATCGTTTGTAGAAACCACTAGAGTGATGGACTGTAGAAGCGTACTATGAGGGATCATTAACAAGTCAGTCGGTTTCAATCCGAAAACCCATTGGTTAACAAACCATCTCAACAGTTTAGGTAATTGACGAAGGAAAGAGAGCGAAAACAAAACAATATCTACTAAGACCTTGATCCAAGTGAGTGAATTTTGCAGACACCCTGAATTGATCTCTGCTGTATTAATCAATATGGACCAGAATTGAAGCAAAGCCAACCTTGTTCCTAACCACACTCCAGAAAGCATTAACCAGATCATGTAAACCAGCAGAACTAGTCTCAAGACCCTTCTCAAGACTTGAAACTTAATCACCTGGAATGTACTGGTGTCTAGGATCAATATCCGATCTACCATGTTATCGTTGATAGCAAGTGCCATGGCAGAGTCTTTGAACTTGCGAAACTGAGACGGAACCTTGGCAGGGAACTCATCATGACTCTGGTGGCCCAACTCTAGTGGAACCGGATCATCATCAACATTTGGCACATCTGGTGTAGCTGGTCTAGCTGGTAAAACGGGTTCAACTGCTTCAGGTTTCTCTACTGGACCCTGTTCAACGGTTCCAGTATTGGTTTGTAACTCGGTGGTCATGGTGATAAAAGGCTGCAAAAACTTATCGCGGGTTTTGAAGGCTTTAAATTAGATCACCATTTTGGTGATCTGTCACATTAGTAGAAACAGTAAAGAAGAAACAAAAAGGGGCAACGATTCGGATAGATTTTAGAGCATATAAGATTCTTTGAGGGCTTTTCTTTTATTGTACCTTGGAACTATTGTAGTATGGGTTTTATACCAGTACTTTGATTCTATTGGTAAGTATACAATTACAAGATAAGAGTGATGGTTTTGGTGATAACATCGACAGATTTACCATTAGTGAGTAACGGAGACCTTTGGACGTTCATGGAGGATTCAAGATCGCTAAGAAGAAACTTGCGAGTGTATTGGTATACTTCTAGTCATGGGATGTGCATACTTAACAAGAAGACTGCGAACAGAACCAATAGCCAAAGGGTACATCACCAAGAAACAATAGAAGTATAATCACTAATAATTAAAGGCAATAATTAGCTGGTTAACTATCTTTGAATTACCAATGATTCTTACTATGCTTATCTACATTAGATGATATTTTACGAATTAATCTATTAAATTTGATCTATATAATACAAGAACGAAAGACCGTCTAGGTGATTTTTTATTTTAAATATGCCTTTATGATTATTTTTGATTTTTTTTTTTTATCCCTTTAGTTGTCAGCCATTTCAGCTTCAACGGTTTCAACTTCACAAGTGTCAACTTCTTCAACAATTGGAGCAGCAGTTTCAGCTTCTTCAATTTCTTCAGTAGAAGATTCATCATCTTCTTGTTCTTGAGCAGCAGCAGCTTCAATAGCAATAGAGAAGATGTTGTCAGCCTTGTTCACTGGAGATGATTCGTTTGGAATGATAAGTTCTAATTCATCATCGTTAACGAAACAAGCCTTGATTTCATCGAACTTGATGACCTTGTCGAATTGGAAGTGCTTTTCGAAACTGATTTCCTTGTTTCTGAATTCCTTGATAAGAGATTGAGCATCTTCTTCAATTTCTTCTTCAGAATCAGAAGAGTCGGATTCAGAGTCGGAGTCGGATTCAGACTCAGAGGATTCAGATTCAGAAGATTCTTCTTCTTCAACAATGATATTCTTTTCAACTAAGTCACTTTCTTCTTGACCTTCGAAACCGGACCATTCATATGGTTCTTGAGCATCAGCAGTTTCTTCTTCTGGTTGAATTTCGTAGTCTTGGTCTTCTTCTTCTTCATCTTCTTCGTTGTCTTCGACAAGAACAGCTTCAATTTCAATATCTTGTTCATCTTCATCTTCAGATTCTTCTTCTTCTTCAATGTCTTCTTCTTCAGAGTCAACATCGTTGAAGTTGAACTTACCTCTGATGACCAATTCATTTTGGTTCTTTAAGAAGTCAATCTTTAATTCTTCCTTAACAATAGATGGGAATCTTAAAGTCAACTTGTAGGTGTTTTCATCTAATTCAGTCAATTCGCAGTCCTTAGAGTTTTCTAAGTCCTTAGATAAGTCAATGATTTCAAGTTCATCATCAGAGTCTTGGGCTTGTAATAAACCAACGGAGTTGTAGAGTTCTTCTTCGTCAGATGGAACGAGTTCTTCATCAGTAGAGTATTCCAAATCAGAGTCGTGTTCTGGTAAGTCGAACTTGTGTCTGTAGATAGTGATACCTTCATCATCGGAAGTGTCAGAAGAGTCATCTTCGTAGTAGTAGTTTTCTGGGTTACCAGCATCATATTCATCTTCAGAATCGGTAACAATTTCGACATCAGAGTCAATTTCGATGTATTCTGGTTCGGAACCTAATTCGGAGTCTTCATCTTCGGAGATAATGATTTCATCACCGCTGACCAAGTCTTCTTCAAAGGATTGACGGATAGCTTCAGCAACCAATTGTTCTTTTAATTCACGTGGGTTGGAAGAGTATTCAATTTCATATTCGGATTCAGATTCAGAGTCGGAGGAGGATTCAGAATCAGAAGATTCAGAAGAATCGGAAGAGGATTCAGAGTCGGATTCGGAAGAAGATTCAGAGGAAGAATCGGAAGAGGATTCAGAGTCGGATTCGGATTCAGAGTCGGAAGACATATCAGAATCAGATTCACTGTCAGATTCAGAGTCGGAGTCTTCGGAGTCGGATTCACTGTCTTCAGAGTCCATAGCATCTTGTTGTAATTGGTCATTTAAACGAATGATGTCCAAGATGTCTTGTTCATCCATGTCTTCGTCAATAGAGAGTTCAGCATCAGATTCGGAGTCGGATTCGGATTCAGAGTCGGATTCAGATTCAGATTCTTCGGAGTCTTCACCGTAGTATCTGACTAATTGATCGTTTAAGTCGTAAACTTGACCTTCAGCTTCCAACATGTCAATAGCGTCATTTTCTAATTCATCGTTCATGTCGACAATGTACACATTACCTTCATCTTCATCATCAGAGAAAGCATTCAAGAAGAATTCTTGGTCTATGTCTTCAGAGTCTTCAGAGTCTAATTCTTCAGAGTCGTAGTAGTTTTGGTTATTGTCATTTAAGTTGAATTCATAAACTTCTTCTTCATCAGAGCTTTCAGAGTCAGCTTCACTATCAGGTTCTTCCACATATACTAAGTTAGATGGTTGTTGTTGATAGTATTTTCTGTATTTTTGGCCCAGTCTAGAGCTGTTTCTCTTTGATGGAGAAACGTAGTTCTTGGAGTTATATCTTCTGGATTTGGAGTAGGAAGGCATTATGAAAAAATTATATTAAATATGGAGTGGTAAATTATTTGAATTATTATTGAAAGAAAGGAAATAAATAAGATTTATTCTTCGTAAATTAAAATTGTTTCTTGTAGTTGTTTTTTTTTTGAAACTATTGTTTTCAGTTGATTAACAAATGTCTTAATGAACTTTTTCTAAAATAATACTAGAAATATATTAAACCTTTATACTAAAATTTTTCAGCTAGTCATTATGCGTGGGGGAAAAAGGAGATGAGATGAGACCACAGTCATATGACGTAGGTCACGAGCCGTGCATTAATTAAAAAAAATTTAAAAATTAAAAATTAATTATGGAACGCGTACGAAAGGTAAAGAAGTAGTAAGAACAGTAAAGAATTTGGTGCGGCCTCCTACAGAAGCCTGAGGAACTGTGAGGAAGTGAAAAGATTTTTTCTTCAATGCAGAAGAGTCGTGTCTTGGCTGTGCTGGCTTGGTTACTGGGGAAATGGTTTAGCTTTAGATGGCCGTAGAACTTCTCGCGTGATTTGTGACCGTTTCCACTACCTACGGTGGTAGCCCGCCAAGGCACCAGGGCACCATGCCGGAAATGTCTCTAGGTTTCCACCGAGACCGTCGCCCCCCTCCCCTCCTTTTCGCCTCATCGCAAAAAAAAAAAATCTGTCTCTGTCTCTGTCTCTGTCTCTGTCGTTAGTGCCAATGAGATGGAGGTTACCCGGATATCTCACTAGTATAAATAGGACAGGTCCCCCTTCCACCCTAAATTTTCTCATTAAATCTCTTTGCCTTTTGGCTTAGATCAAGTGTAGTATCTGTTCTTTTCAGTGTAACAGCTGAAACGTCATCACTGATGACTTCTATATGTTACCTTTATTTTTGGAGAATCGTATTGGAGCTCGATGGGCTTGCCCACACTCCTTTACACAGTGTCGCTGCCATTGCACAACTCGGCTTCTGACGCATTTTTAATTTACTAGTGTGAGGTCATACTACTAGATTAAAAATCGCCAGAATTAGATCATGTGTCTCTAATTAGTGTTAGATTACTGCAATTGTGGAGTAGTCCTAGACCAATTGACTATGTTACGTAATTAGTTATAAACAACTTTATTAAGCAGTATTCTGTATGATAAACCAAGTATAGCTCCAATGACCTATTACTTCTGTTAAAGTGCTTGTTATTCTACTTAGATATGTATAAATGTTACTCCTGTTAAACTAGTCATTATAAATATGAACTTACTATTAATTAAAGTGTTAAAATTTTTTGCTAAGTTTACTTACTTTCCGAACCCTCTTTATTTGTCTCAATTTGCATTTATTTGCATTTTTCATAAAAATTACCAAAAACATATATTTTAGTATGACTGAAAAGAAGCCACCATCATTAGTACATATGTAAATGTAGATATACGGGGAGATGCATGTGACAACCCTGTACAGTTCATATGATATGTAGATGTCTTAAAACCACTCGTATATCCACGTATCCTTTACATATCCATGCATATTCAGCCGGTTACCCTTAACTATTCGGTCCCCCATACTTTCGCCCCCATACATCACCACCCCCTATACAGTATTCAGGTCATTACTTACTTACCCTATACAGTGAGAAATGAAGTAAAAAGACCAGTATATATGCAGTCCACCGATCTGGGTTGATGATCCGTAATTTCCCCCATATCAACCCTCTAAAACCTACAAAAGAACCCCTAGAAAATCACCTAAGCTTCCTACCTCAAACTGGATCACTGATCCCCATCACTTCATCTGCTCGTCTACTACAATTCCCATTTTTTTCAGCCTCTTTACCGGCCCTTTATCGCACATTCCCCCGGGTCTCAACCTTTGTCTCCGGTTTCCTGCCCAAATAACCCTCTGTGCAGTCCCCAACCCTCTTTATTGATTACTTATCTCTGTAACCTGATTGTTTCCTCCTTATTGTTATAACAGGCAAAAAAAAAAAATCCCGATCTACACCCTTTTGTTATTTCCCAAAACTTGCAGGTAACACATATGTTGATTTTCTAATTACCAACATCTTTTAAAAAATCTTTGCTAAATAATCTGCTTTAGTTATTATATTGTATTACCTTTTTCATCACAACCCACATACATCCCCAAATCGTTATTATAATCTACAATGGCCCATCAGGGGTCTAATGAAAATAGGTGGTCTACCTTTTCCACCACATCGGCGGCGTTAGCAAACCAAGACCTATTTGGAAATGGAGGTGGAGCAGGCAACAGTCAAGGCCAAGGTCAAGGTCCATCATCATCATCATCATCAGCGGCAACACCAACACCAACACCAAGAGTATCATGGACAACAGGCCCTTCAGCACCGGTAAATGACAGAACTCGAGTACGAGACTCAGTGCTTTCAAACACTTCATCAGTACAGAATTTCCGTAATATCTTTCGAGGAAATGGCCAAAGTGCATCTACATTGAATCTTGAACCTACACCTAATGAAACCCAAGAAACAGATCTTGGAGATCGTCTGAATTTATTTAGACTGACATTTGATTCTGAATCGGAATCAGGAGACCCTGAACCTCTGGATAGAATCTCATTAAATTCTTCTATTATTAGTAAAATGGCAAATGCTTTTAGTGGTCATGCAGATCTTATAGTTGAAGGAGATGATCAAATAGCAGCAGATGATGAAAGATTTAAATATCTTAGAACTTACGAAAAACTTGAAAAAGCAAATAGAAAACAAAAACTGGTCAATCAAATCATTGAAAATATGAAAACTGATACCGAAATCCCATTACAATTAATGAAAACTACTTCAAATTCATCATCAGTATTTGATTTATCTAATTTGGATGATTTCAATAAATATGTTAAACAAACAAGTCTTAATGAGAAAATCCATGATAAAATCATTTCCAAAAATCCTCGTGAAGATAATGTATTAAATGTGGTTGGTACCAACGATATGGCTCAAAACTTTTATGCTGATGAAAATAATTTTACTGGTGAAAGTTCCATCAATAAAAGTAAATTTATTAAACCAAAAGGTTCATGGTATTCAAGATTTGGAGCTGCTAAAAATGATTCTGAATCAATGAGATCAAAACCAAATAATAATGGAAGATTTTGGTATTCTCAAAAAGATAAAAATAATAATACTTATGTGGATATTGATGAATTAACCGATTCTTCTCCCACTTCTTCCCAAGATATTAATGGTCATAAATTTTTACAACGTAAACTTAACGTACGGCATTTACAAATGATTTCATTTGGTGGAACTTTAGGTGTGGGACTTTTCTTAAATAGTGGTAAAGCATTAACAATTTCTGGCGGGCTAGGAACTTTACTTGCTTTTATTTTATGTGGAATTGTTGTTTTAGCAACTATTGTTTCATTTTGTGAAATGGTGACATTTGTTTCTGTTATTGATGGAGTTTCTGGTTTAAGTTCAAGATTTGTGGATGATGCATTTGGTTTTTCTGTTGGTTGGCTTTATTGGGCCAGTTTTGCATCAGGATTAGCAGGTGAAGTTGTGGCCAGTGTCATTATGCTTGCTTATTATCCTAATCTTAAAATTACTGAAAAGAGAGCTTCGTCAGTGGGATTTGTTACTTTATTCTTATTAAGTAATTTATTAACCAATTTGATTGATGTCCGTATATTCGGTGAAATCGAATATATTTCAAGTTTAATTAAATTGGTATTTGCATTGGTAATGGTTGTGATTATGATCGTATTAAATGTTGGAGGATTTCATGTGGCCGATAAATATGTGGGGTTCAAATATTGGAATCATAGTAAATCTGATTTTGATCATAATATCATCTTTGGTTTATTCCGTCCTTCTTTTAACCTTTATGATACCGGTTCTAATCCTCCTTCCCAAGGTCAAGGTGGTAATGAAGGAAGATTCTTATCATTAATTGTGGCCATTACCGTGGTAGCTTATGCTTATAGTGGTACAGAAATTGTCTGTATTGCTGCTTGTGAAGCTAAAAACCCTAGAAAAGCATTACCTTCAGCAACCAAAAGAGTGTTCTGGAGAATCATCATTTTCTATTGCTTATCATCATTTGTGGTTTCATTAAATATTTATGCTGGTGATCCAAGATTATTACGTTACCTTTCAGGATCCACTGGAATTAGTCAATCAGAATTCTCATCAAATTATGCAGTTAAACATGCTGGTGGTGTGAATTGTAACGCTGATTTCCCGGTGTTTGCTGGATATGGTAGTGGAGGTCAAAGTCCGTGGATTGTAGCACTTCAAAGTGCTAAACTATGTAATCTAAGTTCGGTGGTTAATGGGTTTTTCGTATTTTTTGCAGTCAGTTGTGGTAATGCTCAGTTATATGTGAGCTCAAGAACTCTTTATTCTTTGGCATTACAAAAAAAAGCTCCTAGATTTTTGACTTACTGCAGCAAAAACGGTATTCCTTATAATGCAGTTTTATTTTCTGCTAGTTTTGGATTACTTGCATACATTTGTGTTTCTGAAAGAGCCACTGTTGTTTTCCAAAATTTAATTAGTATCACAGCATCTTCAGGTGTTTTGGTTTGGTTTGCCATGTCATTATCATACGTTAGATTTTATTATGGTTTAAAAAGAAGGCCAGATATTATTGGAAGAAATGATAAATCATACCCTTATAAGTCACCTTTTCAACCATACACTGCATTTATTGGACTTTTTGGATCTACCTTTATTTTATTGGCGATGGGATTCGTGGTGTTCATGAAAGATCAATGGGATGTAATGTTCTTCTTTTCCAGTTATGGTACTTTATTTGTTGCATCGGCATTATATTTCGGATATAAATTGATCAAAGGAACCCGTATTCCTAGCTTGGATACATTGGATTTCGATTCAGGTAGAACGGAAATGGATCGGTATATTTGGGATGGAGGAAGAGATTATAATATTCGGGATTTCAAGGATGTTATGCATAAATGGATGTCATTCTTAGCATGAGGATAATGAAATAATTACTCTTTTAATATAGAGCTATAGTTGAACTATAGCTGAGGGTAATTTTTGATTTATTTATTCATTCATTAATCCAAAAAAGATTATAAAATAACCTGAATTATTTTAACATTTTTGTCTTGGTATTTATACTAATTTCAATTTATTCTTCACAATTTTTACTGACCGACCACTAAATAGAATTTATACAAGTTGGAGCAGATATATTCTCCTGGTTTTATAGAATAATAAGGCATTGTTCATGTATCAGAGGTAAATGATTGTAAATTTAGACAAGATTTTTAACCATAGAATTATGGTTAAAGTTGGGGAAAACAAGGAGAGAGAGAGCCTTATTTCGCAGCAATTTGTCACCATAATAGAAGAAAACAACTAGGCCAACAAGATAAACCCTAAAATAAAGGCTGAAAATTTTCAGACGCCAATGTTGAATTTAATGTTGGGTCTTCCAGTCAAAGCATTAATCCTACGGATGTTACTGGTCAGATAAATATAGATAGATACAAATAAACCCGAGTATGTGAAGAGAAATGTTGGTTGTTTCAGATTGAGCTTTGAACTATTCTTCTATGTCGCGACATTCTTTTGCTCATAAAAATGTCATACTCAACAAGTCTCTACAAACCACGGCATTAAATGGAACCATACCAGTTCTTTTGCCCAGTTCCATGGCCTGTAAAATTATCCCTCGAGGCACACCACCTGGATTGCCATCCCACTCACAGGGTCTCCTCGTTTTGTTCGTAATTCCACGTTGCCGTTCAGGCGGACTCCTGTTACTGCGATTGAACGCCCTATTACTACGCGGTTTCCACTATCGGTACAGGGAGAGAGCATAACACTACTGAACTATTCAGATACTATTACTGGAAATTAGGGCAAATGAAACCGTTATAGGTGATGCCAAAGGTTACATTACATTGTGTATGTGTAGGCAGGCCATGCATAAATATCCTTCTATAATCTGGAAGGAAATGCAATTAATTTACCTGGTTTGGGATTGGGGTATTGGAGGTTTTATAATAAAATTTCCTTTGTGCATTCTCATGAAAATCGGTAAAATTTCACCTTCCCAATCGGGTTTAATTATTGATCCAGGTCCAAGTCCAATCTTCTCGTCTAAGTCCCCCCAATAAAATTCCCATAATATCCCATTAGTTGTTCCTTCTTTTCATTATCCAACTTGTTTTGTCTTCCTGTTGTCAATGACTTGGACTCCTACCGATACCTTTTTAAGAGGTAAGATTGTTAAGCCTTTCTTACCTTTTGAAAAACATCCAAATCTTCGTAATCCAAATTTGAAAAATCTTTATCCTGGTGATGAAATCTATGTTTTTGAAACCAAAAATGATAGATGGGCTAGAGGTTATTGTCTTTCCAAACCATTCCCTAATGATTTCACCATTACCTCGGTTAACTTGGACGAATTGCCTGGTGTTAATGTCAGTGTGGTTGTTTTCCCATGGAAATATTTTGCTGTAGTTGAACCAGTTCCAATAACTGAAGTTAAGGTTAACAAGAATTTCAACAATATTGTCAATGGTAGTGTTGTTCCATCTCTTCAAGATTCTGAAAGAGCTCATAAGGTTGCTACTGAAGGTGATGAACAAAATATTAAACCAAATACTCCTACTTTACCTATTGATACTCTTAATCAAGGTGATGATTTGGTCTTAGAAATTAGACATACTTTAGGACTTTTGAATTCCCATATTTTTGCCTTATATTCTATTGGTGAATTTAGATTATTCAACAAATTATCCACCATTTATTATGATTTAAATGAAACTAGAATTAAATTAACTCATAATTTATTAACTATTGATGAAACCCAAGTTGCTAGAGAAACTGCCACTTACTTATTAGATAAAATCCCAAAAAAATTGGCTTCTAGAGCTGCTAGATTAAATGCCCATTCTTATGATTTGGATAATAGTAATACTGATATTTCTGGTTATAAAGCTATTTTATCAAGAGAAACTATTTCTGGTGAATTATTATCCAATAAAACTGCTGCTCCAACCAAAATTGCTCTTAATCAAGTTTTATGTGCTTTGGCATCTAATTTCCCAATTAATGCCCATCTGCACCTTCAAGAATTTTCTTTAGAACCTGCTCCAAATAAGAAATTATTCCATGAACCTCCTTCCCATATTCTTGTTGATTTCAAGTCGGTTTCTGGTAGTTCTGTTTACCAACCTCCAGGTTTTGCTGGTATGATTGCTTACCTTTATATTAGAAATAACCGTAAGAGATTGACTGAAGCCTTTGCTGTTCATACCGATTCCGTTGATGATTTGGTCCACGTTGAAAAGATTAGTGCTGCCATGTTTAGAAATATTCCTTCTAGTGAAATTCAAAACAGTAGAGTTTATTTGGTTGCTGTTTTAACTGAAGAAATTGATTTAAATATCAAGGGTTCTACCAACTTACCTCAAGTTAGAAGAGTCAAGAAGGGTGTTGCAGCTGGTGTTACCGATATCACCAGAATTTTCAGTAGAAACACTGGTTCTTTACAATCTGGAGAATCTCATCAATTCTCCATTAAATTATTTGGTTCTTATGTTAACAACAAGAAGGGTGTTAAGCTAGATGATCAAGACCCTGTTATCAACAACGGTTGGGGTGAATTGGTCGACAGAATTATTTCTGGTTCTTCCCATGGTGTGGTTGTTAATCCTAGAGCTGAAAAGTTGGTTGTTTCTGTTAAAGAATTCAAGCATCAATTCTCTGGTGCTAACAGCAACAATTATAACCCAATCACCACTTCTGCTCCAATTTCTAGAATTAAGCCAATTTTCTTTGATCCTTTGGCTGAAAACTATGAAAGAATTTATTTGGCTATGGGTAAGGTTTCTTTACTTAACAGTATTGTTAAGGATGATTTGTTAACTTTCGAAGTTAGTACTCCAAATAATGAACTTATTACTTTTGCTAAGGCCTCCAATCAACAAGAAAAGAGATCTTGGCAATTCGTTTCTGTTTTCCCAGATGAAGCTATTGGTGAAATTGTTAAGGTCAATGGTGTTTCCTTGAAGAATCCTTCTAAAAAGTTCCCTAAGGATGACCATATTATCCTTTCCTTATATGTCAATGGTGTTCTTGCTGGTGAAGGTAAATTACTTTATAAGTCTGGTAACAGATTGGTCGAATTCAACAAGAGAAAGACTCATACCATAGAAATTATTTCTACTACCCATAAATTACCAATGGCTCAAGTTGATCTTAGTACTGAATATGTTGGTAAGATCTATAACTCTGATGTTTCCATTGATAACATTTTCCAATTCGAAAGATTCCTTAGAAACGGTGCTAAAGGTGTGGATGAATTATCTGCTTCTTTGGTGGCTTTCTGTAAATTGGATATTTCTCAATTAGTCAAGTACTTCCCAGAATTGTTGAGTTCTCTCTACAATATAGTTGATTATTCTACTCAACAAGGTGTAACTTCCAGTGTGGAAATCTTACACGATAATGCCTTCAAGGCCATTGTCCATTTGTTAGACGTTGTGTTCGGTAAGCAAGACCAATACTTGTTCTTGATCGATACTTTTATTGAAAGATACAAGAACCTTCCATTGATTGGAGTCTTCTTACTTAAAAAGATGTCTGAAATCTTCTCCAGAGCCGAATCCAACTGGAACTCTGTTTCTAGAGCTTTGTGCCGTGTTGTTTCCTTGGTCATGAAATTGGCTGTGAACTCCATCAACGCTTCCAGTGACTTTGATGCTTACTTCAAGGCCCTCAGCTCTTTATTCAAGTCTGGTGCCTTTTTCTTGTCTATTCAATCCAATGCTTTGGTTAATGACCAAGTGTTGATCTTGGATATCATCGATTACGTACTTACCTTCAAGTCCCACCTTAACATCTATGAACTTCTTAAGTTTATTGTCTCTTTTATCGACTCCATTGGTACTAGAGGTTTGGGTGCAAATGAAGAGACTTTTGGTGCTAAGAAGGCTACTGCTGCCACTCAAAAGGACCACAAGATTATCATCAGTAAGCTTCTTTTGATCCGTCGTTTGTTTGCTTCTTCTGTCACTGAAGATGCTCCTTCCCGTCGTTTATTGGTGTCCAAGGCTGCTACTTGGGTTATGGAAGTCTTGCTCGGTCCAACCGATATTGATGCTTCCAGATTGGCTTGTAGTGTGTTGAACTCCATCTGTACTTTGTTATGGAATGATGTGTTTGTCAATGGCCATACTGAAGAACTCGACTTGTGTTTCTCCTTAGCCAAGTTGTTGCCTGCCATCTCCAGAACCGTTATCAAGTACAACAAGCACACCAGAGGTAACGATTTCTTTAAGCCAAAGAGAACCTTCACTCAATTGTTCCCTACCGAATATCCATTCAAGGAATCTTCTATGGACCCAATTGTTAACGACGAAGTGATGGTTGAAATCTTAGTTGAATTATCAAGTGTCTTCTGTTTCGTTGCTAGAATCGGTAAAGAAGCCTCTGGTAACGAAGGTTATGCTAAGATCTTGAACACTACCATTGAAAACGATTTCTTTGACCCAACCAAATATTTGGCTTCAGATTTCCGTAATGAAGATTTAATAACACTTATCTCTGGTGTTAAACTTATGAGACAAGGTAAATTCTTCCCTGAAGACAAGTGGTTATCTTTATATGCTGTGATCGCCGAAGGTTCTTTGACTGCTTTGGAACTTATTAGACCTTTATTGATTGCTCATTACATTCCAGAAATCTCTGAATCAGAAATGTTCGATAGAGTTCTTTGGGGTAACTACTTAAAGACCTTATTGAGATTGGCTGTTTTGGCTCCAGTTTCTACTGAACACTTGACTGATGTTCCAAGAAAGGCTTGTCATCAAATCACTGGTACCGTTCGTGATAGAGCTGCTTTCCTTCTTAACGAAGCTTGGGATAGTCTTGCTTGGGATGCTACTGCTGAAGATATTGTTAGATTCAATCTTAACAAGTTCGGTGGTTACCAGGTTGAATTCATTAACCACGATTACGGTATTCTTCAAGACTTGATGTTGTTTGCCTTGCAAAAGAATGTTGCTTGTCAAACCGTCAGTGTTAAGATCTTGTGGTCTATTATGATCTCCGAATATATTCTTAGTGACAATATCATTGATATTGAAAAGGAATGTTTGGTTGGTTTACATGATATCTATTACAGAAACGCTTATAAACCAAGTTTGGTCGAACAAGAAATGTTGATTGAAAGAATGAAATTGACCATTAGATTGGACCGTGAAGATGAAGCTTATGGTATTATTACTGACTTTATTGAAAGTATCGCAGGTTTCTTATACGTCCTCAATGATTTAAACAGTGTCCCAGTTGGACCAGAATTTGATGACGATAGAACCTTCCACAAGCTTAACATCAACGCTTATCTTAAGAATGCTAATAAGCCAGAATTATTCCATTCCTTCATCAATGCTATGTACGAAGAAAACATCAGTAAGAATGATTACATTCAAGCTGCTTTGAGTTTGGAACTTCTTGCTTCCACTTACTCTTGGGACCATAATGTTGTTGTTGCATCAAGTTTTAGACCTAAGTTCCCAGAACAATCATCCTTTGAAAGAAAGGAAACTCTTTTCAAAATGATTGCTAACAACTATATCAAGGGTAACAGTTTGGAAAGAGCTACTGATACTTACAATGAATTGCTTGATTCTTACAATAACCATACTTATGATTTGAAGAGTTTTGCTTATGTTCACAACAAATTGGCCAAGCTTTACTTGGATTTAGAATCTTCTGATAAATTGAGTCCTTCTTTCTTCAGAGTTGCTTTTATTGGTGCTGGTTTCCCGGCCAATATTAGAGGTAAGGAACAAATTTATGAAGGTTTACCATTCGAACATATCACTTCTATTCATGAAAGATTATTGAGATTGTACCCTGGTGCCAGAATTGTTTCTGATGATGTTGAAGCCAAGAACTTGAAGGATAAGATCCAAACAGGTAGATATTTACATGTCAGTACTGTTGAACCAGTCAATGAAATTTCTGATAAGTTGTTCAACACCTCTATTGGTGTTAGACAATATGCTAGAAACAAGGATTTGAGATTCTTTACTACTTTGAAGAGAATCCCAGGTTCCAGTTCTGTCTTTGACTTATGGACCGAAGAAACCACTTATGAAACCTTCCTTTCCTTCCCAACTTTGATGAACAGAAGTGATATTAAGGCTACTAAGGTGGTTAAATTATCTCCATTAGACAACGCTATTAGAACTGTGGTCAACAAGAACAATGATTTGATTCAATTAGAAAGTATGATCAACATGGCCATCAAGGAAAAGACAGATTTTACCTCCTTGTTCAACGATTTGTCCAGACACTTGGCTGGTACTGTTGATTCTCCAGTCAATGGTGGTGTTGGTCAATACCGTACTTTCTTCACTGATTCTAAGTATGATGGTAACAGTGAATACGCTGATGATATCAGATTATTGAGAAAGGCTTTCGATGATTTGACCATCATTTTGAACCGTACCTTACACATGCACGGTAAGTTGGTTACCAACACTTTGAAGGCTTCTCACGATGTTTTGGTTGAACTTTACAAGAAGAATTTCAAGGAAGATATTGAAAACTTAAAGATCAACACTGATCATGAACCACCCAACCATGCTGTTTCGCAATACTCTCAATCTATTAGTGATAAGAGATCTGTTAGTGGAACCAGTGCTGTTGCTTCCATTACCGGTTCAAGATTAACTAGAACCACCAGTAGAGGATCTAGTAACTCTAGTGGTTCAGGACTTTCTGGATTAAGTTCAGATAAGAGTACCTTAGATACTTATGCTTACAACAAGCAAAAGAGAACTGCTTTGAACTGGAGAAGTATGGTTAAGAAGTGATCATTATAGCTAAGTAGTTTATTAAATCGTTCTTGAAATAATTGATTTGAAATTGTAGATATGAGATTTGCAAAATTTTGCACCCAAACATAAATTGGTCTGAGAATACTTCTAGACATTGAGTTTGGGATGGTGGTATTACAAAGAGTCTAGAGTTACATTTTAGTTTGTTTCAACAGTTTTTCAGTTTTCATTTTATTCAAGAATCTTGTATACTTGAGTAACTCAATGTTCTTGACAAGTCAGATTGCAAAGAAAGAATGAATAAATAAATATTCTGACACCCAATAAAAAAAACACCACAATTATTAAGTTTGGGATTCAAATCTAGACTAAATTAGCCCCTTAAGTTACTATATTTAGAGATTATCCAGGTAAATAGCAGATTGGAAGGAATTATTGTATAGAGTGACTTATTAAATCACCAGGAGTGACTTCGAATGGGCCATAGCAAAACAAGTCCATATTATCTCCAATTTACTCTGATCACATTCAAGTCATTTTTTTCTGTTTTGCTTTGTAATTTACTCTGTTCCACGTTTATACTACTTCCTCTAAGAATTGCTATACACTGTATATTCTTCACTAGAAACAGGACCACATATTCACCGTTGAAAATTTTCTAAAAGTCAGAAAACAATAGAAATCATTAGCTTCTGAGTCACCCAATTCCCCAACTTCCTCTCGCTAATTTTTTTCCCTATTTTATCTCATTCTCCTCATTATCCTCATATCTAACTCTCACACTCTCGCTCTCACAAACACTGTCTCGCTAGACCTCCCTACCACATTTTCGCAAAATGCTAGTTTGTCTTACATAAGCAACAAATTTTTCCAACTCACAAAACATTCAAACCCTAATTACCACTAACTACATCATCATACAATGTTTAGATTTGCCGTCCGTGCTGCCCGTGCTCCAGCTGCCAGAATCTCCTTGGCCTCCCACTTCGTCAAGCCAGTCCGTTTCTACGCCGTTGCTCCAATCACCAAAGAAGAAGTCACCACTCGTGCTTTTGAAGCTTTGAAAACTGTCGCTGCTTTACAAGAATCTAACATCACATTGGAATCATCCTTCCAAAAGGACTTAGGTTTAGACTCCTTAGATACCGTTGAAGCTTTAGTTGCTTTAGAAGAAGAATTCGACTTGGAAATTCCTGATAAGATCTCTGACGATATCAAGACCGTTGGTGAAGCCGTCAACTACATTTTCGAAGAAGAACAAAAGTTATGATCAATCCAGGAAGACAAAGATCAGACCAATTGTAAACACGAGTTCCCAAAACTATTAGAATTGTTTTCATTGGTTTCAATATTAAAAATTAAAGAATGGAATCAGTTTTTAGAAAGACCTTCAAGTTTACTTAGTATTACGTCAGATTGGATCTGAGGTGGCGTTGTAATAGATTGGTTTTTTTTTTGCTGAATTTTACATATGTATATAATAATGAATGACAATTCATATGAGACCTCCAGAAAAACAATTCACTTGCCGTAATTACCCCATTTAACTCTCTAATTCTACCTTCTCCTGTCATCAATAACTCTAAGCTCCTATTGGTGGGGAATGTGATCGCGTGATAATAATCACGTGACTAGTTTGCCTCCTTTAACTTTAGTCATTTGCATTTTGATCTTGGTAGCTTTATACCATCACTTTTCTTCGTCAATAATAAAAACATCATGACAGTAGAACAAGAAGAAATCAAAGCCCAGGAGCCAATAGTTACGGAAGACTTCTCGGGAACGGAGGATGAAGAAGAAGAAGAACATACCGAGGCTACCGAACATGAACCTTTACCAGTAGAATATCCTGGTACCATATTACCAGGTACAATTGTTCCAGATAACAATGTTCAAGAAATTGAGGCTGATCAAGAATTAACCAAAGGATATGAATCTGATACTGATTATATTGAATTGATTCATCTTAAGATTGGATCAATGGAAGATCTTAATTTACCCCGTTTTAAGAAATTAGAAGCTTTAGGTTTAAGACAAAATTTAATTACTAGCATGACTGGAGTTAAAGATTTACCAGATACATTAGAAGAACTTGATTTTTATGATAATAGAATCAATCATATTTCTAGTAATATCAAGCATTTAACCAATTTGAAGAATCTTGATTTATCATTTAATAAGATTAAAAATATTAAAAATATTGAAACTTTAGTCAATGTTGAAAATTTATACTTTGTTCAAAACAATATTAAAGAAATTAAAAATATTGAAACTTTAACTAAACTTAAGAATTTGGAATTAGGTGGTAATAAAATTGAAGTTATAAGTGAAACTCTTAATAAATTACCATCAATTGAACAATTATGGTTAGGAAAAAATAGAATATCAAAGTTAGAAAACTTATCTAACTTGGTGAATTTGAAAGTTTTATCCATTCAATCTAATAGAATCACTAAAATTGAAGGCTTAGAAAAATTGGTTAATTTAGAAGAACTTTATTTATCGCATAATGGTATTGAAGAAATTGAAAATTTAGATAATAATACTAAATTAAAGGTTTTGGATGTTACTTCTAATAAATTAACCAAATTATCTAATTTAAGTCATTTGAAAGAATTAACTGATTTTTGGTGTTCATATAATAGAATTTCAAGTTTTGAAGAAATTCATAAAGAATTGGGTGGATTACCTGAATTAGATACCGTTTACTTTGAGGGTAATTTAGTTCAACTTCAAAACCCAACAGCATACAGAAGAAAGATAAAGTTGAATTTGGGTCCAAGTTTAGCCAAGATCGATGCTACCTATGTGCATAATTAAATAATTCCGAATGAGCCAAGAGAGTTGGAATTGATTGGAGACTAGAGTATATAGTCCCAGAGACTGAAATTTACACTCTAGAAGAGGTGTATGATTATGTGGGATTCATTTCAAAAGTATAGAGAGCCGTGTGCTAATTGCTGAATGGGTATAATATAAGATTGCATTTAAGAAAAGAGAACGAACAAGCAAACAAACGAATGAATGAACCAACGTAGAGAGTTCCTAGCGAGTTCATAAATGTAGAAATATCTAGTCTTAGTAATTAAGACTAGTTACCTAGAAAGATATAAGACCAATAGAAGGTATAAGTACCGGTAAAGGGTGGTTTAAGTCTATTTGTACCATGACACCAGGCCAAGATATTGTAAAGAAAAGGATACACTAATAATGTGGCTGTCAATTAGTCCAGTCTTGTTGCCTAGTGGTGCCTTCTGGTGATCATTGGATTACTCTACTTCTTTATTCTTAAATTCGGCTGTTTCTGTGCACCTAAAAATGACTTTTTTTGCACCCAAATCCACAAATGCTCCAACACCTTCTCCACTCAATGTACAAGTTTATGGGTTCTAAACCAGAGACAACTTCATCACCAGCCTCTCCAGCACCTTTCAAAACATTCAGCGCTAAACTATGGGATTATCTTTCCCGAAAAAGCGCTCAATTTGGCGCTATTCCCTCTTCGGAGGTCCAATTTATGTGTACTCCACCTGAAGACATAAGGCCCGATGACTTATCCCAGAGAATGAGCAGTCTTTCCTCTATAACCAAGTCGTTAGACTTGAAAGAGAAATACGAGCAGCTCCAGAAGATGAAGGAACCTATTCCCACCAACTATGAGAGGTACAAGATGCAAAAAAGGAGAGAAAGGGCAGCCGTATCGAAGTATACTGGTCCATTCTTTACGGAGCCAGTAGAAGAGCAGGTAACAGTTAGAATGATAGAGATTGAAGATGTTCCCCGGATCTTGAAATACTCTGAGCCCATTAGAATCGGAAAATCGCAACAGTTGTTCTATTAGCATGAAATAGTAACTAAACAACCAATAATTAATTAGCAAATAGTCAATACTTGATTAGCCTAATATGTCTACTTCAGCCAATTGTAGCCACAATAATTTATCTATTTTACGTAACATTAACTGGTCAGCCAACCGATAATATCTATACTATAAGCTTGAAAGTCCAATATACAAGTGGACTTGTTTAATTCAGTTTTCATCCATTTAGCCTGAAGCTGCCGTGGAGACCCATACACTATGAGAACATCCACCCTTTTTTTTAAATATTTATAAGTGTGACAACAGTACAGAACTTAAACGGAGTTTATTTTATTCCAATTTGTTATCTTCTGTCTTGTAATTATCCAAAACAATTCTGTAGATGAAAGAAGGAGCAAACCCTCCAATGTTAGTGATATAAATATCAATATGCTCTGGTGGAATGTAATCATCCAAAGGATTAGTGACAATATCCACATTTTCTATTAATTTGTAATCATCATAGTTCAACACTTTACCGGAGTTTCCAACTTCTATTAAATCATCACGGTTAAATGGGTATAAAGGAGATAATCTGTATAAACCTGCTACTGCAAACACAGGAGTTCTATTTTCTTTAGCACATTCAACAACATTGGCCACACCAGAATTGGTCATACTACCACCATTAGCAAATACAGCATTAGAGCCAATAATAACCTTCCCAACTCTGGACATCACGGCGAAAGTGGTAGAATCAGGAATTAAAATGGTTTCTATCTTATGATCCACTAAAGTCTTAACAAATTTATGAGCTGCTTTGGTATCATTTGGATAGTTTTCAGTGACCAAAACAGTGAACTTTCTCTTTGCTCTTGCCTTAATCAAAAAGTGTAAAACAGTTGGAGAAGCAGGAGTTGGAGTCAATAAAATTTCATTATCATGAATTAAATCCACAGACATGGTTTCTAAACCTTCATTAACGTTGGTGATTTCATCGATTAAATCACGAATACCTTGAATAATAATAGATCTTAAATCACTACTTTGTTTCTTCAGTTGGTTATGTAATTCTCTATGATCTTTATTACCATTGGTAGATAAAAGACTAAACATTGAAGACATCATTGGATTATTACCAGTATCATCTTGATGGACAGATTCGATTTCATCGCGGATCAATGCTAACACTCTTCTAACTATGTTTCCAGCTATAATTTCTCTTGGTTGAGCTTTATGAAGAACAGTACCCACTTCTCTAATGATATCAATGAGATCATAAGGATTGGTCCAACGAGCGGCAGAAATCACCTTCATCAAAAGCTGACAAATGGCAAGTGCCAACTCCTTATCCCCGTCAATCTGGTGACGCTTCAAGCTGGCCACCACTGGGTCCACCAATGTGATGATGTCTGAGTTTAAGGTCATGGTGAAGTAGTTGATAATTTTTTTGTGATAAATGGAGTTAAATGGTGAGACTGCGAGCGCCCCGCGAGCTCCGTGGTGGGACCTAGCGAGAGAAGAGAAATGGAAAGGACAAAGAAAGAGAAGGAAAAGACATAGAAAAAACAGTTCAACAGTGGTAAACTTAATACTGTGGTCTATAGTAATTTATTTGCATTGATTTTATGGGCAATTGGGGTTTTTTTGGGGAATATAGATGGACTCTATCTAGACAGATGCCCTCACTTACTCATCTCAGGTGTCGCTATTTTTGCACCAGATTCTTGGAAGTGCTCGCTATTTCTGCCCTTGGCTCTCGCTACTGCACCTCCAGTACCAGCTACTCTTTCCACTGTTCTCCACTGTTCAGCACTTCTCAAGGTAATATTCCCACCACCACACCACCAATGACGTTTAATGAAGCACTTGCGGGCTCAGTAGACTCGCTCTACGAGTACTCGCAAAACTTTAAAGTATCAATTGAATTGGTCCAACGTTTGGCTCAGCGTTTAAAGCTAGAGACCTTTATTGATAAACTTGGTTACACCGTCCAAGCCATCCAACAAACTGGTGCTGATACCGCCAAGACTGAAAGATTGACTATAGCGGGCTCCTCGATATTGATCGACGTGGATTTTGTCAATGACCACGAAATCGTAAACTTATCATTGTCCTCAGGAATCACTCCTAGTGAAGATGAAGACCTGACCCAGGAGGGTTGGTCCAAATCATATATTATCAAGGAAACAAAGAACGAAGATACAGTTGTGATTCTGTTGGACGCCAAAAAGAACCCATTGCAGTTTTTGGGCCCAGTTAAGGGTCAAGATAAGTCTCTTTCTGAATCCATATTGTTGCAAAACCTCACATCTGAAAGATTGAACAAGTTTCCTATCAACTTGAAGTATTTGGCCAACATTGACCGTCTTTCCAACTCAAATATCAACTTGTTCGTGTTTCTTGAACATATAGCATTGATACTATACGCCATTAATGACTTAGAGGGCGTAAAGGAGGACCAATCTCTTACTTGTTTCAGTAACACAATAGGAAAGGTTAAACTTAACGATACAAAACTGCTCCAATTGGGCCTTTTCCTCAATTTCTGGAGAGATTTCAGATATATCAACCATGAGTACCTTCAGAAAGAAAATTCTCCCAATCCGGGAAACTTACTTGTGGGCAAAGACTACTCGATATCTGTGAGTATCGATGCAGAGGAAGGAACAGACCAAATAGATTTTGTTGCCGATATAAAACAAACAGAATGGAAGCTTGGAGACAAGAAATATAAGTTTGAAATTGATGACCTGCCTCCTGACAGTAGTGAATCCACTTACAGTTCTTCTACTACATCCAGTTGGTTTATTTACTTGAACTTTAACCATCCTATCTATTTACCTACTTCATTCCTTGAATATTTGGGTATTTCCATATACAAGACCAGCAAAGATAACGATGAATTATTCAACACTTTAAACGAAGGAAAAGAAATATCCCATAGTCTGGGTAACGATATCACCTTGAAGTTTGTTACTGATATTCTGCCAGGTAAATTTGTGCCTGTCCAAACCGTTGCCATTAATAAATTATTGGATATTCCAACCATAATACCAGGATTAAGAAACTTCTTGGTATTAGCCAATGTATTGAAGACATTTTCACAACAAAAATCACCTAAAAAGAGATCCTTTTCTCGTAGAGTATCAAGAATAGATGACATGTCTGACGAGACCAAGAAGAAGCTTCGTGAAACCTTAAAATTAAGTTACGATGTTACAGATGAAGAATTATCTGGATTGAATGCCATTTCAGAAACTGCAGCTTATTCAACCATTCAACCTGTCAACAAAGATGAAGTTGATATTGAAGAGTTCATGCGTAATACTGAAGCTGATAAGAAGGATACAGAACAATTCTTGAACATCAACTTCGACTACATTGACTATTCCTCGAAGAACCTCGATATAATATTCGATGTTGAAGGAAAATTGGGCTCGGAAGAAATAGAATTCAAATTAAAGGTAGCCAATGGTGTTTTTGAAAGAGTCAAGGCCGACGATGCAATGGACACTGATGAGAAGGTAGACAAATTGGTGAAGGCAATCAACTTGACTGAAGATATCGGCAGAGCCATAGAACAAATGAGCAAATAAACCACCAGGAAGACTCATTTGAAAAAAATTGCTCCAATGACATTAACAGAACTACACTTTGATTTGTTCGTTGGTTTGTATTCTATATTCAATTCTCATTGTATCATAAATACCATATATACATAGATATGTACGCAAAAGGTACAAGTTAATTAAAGGGACCAGTAAAACGATACAACTTAGTTATTTTTCTTTTTCCTTTCTAGATCATTGCTCCATTTACAATTTGACACCGACATGGATGGCAGCAATACCACAAGTCAAGTTTTCGTAACCCTTTTCAGGAACATAAAAACCAGCCTTTTCAATCATACCCTTGAATTGTTCTTGCTTTGGGAACTTACGGATACTTTCCACCAAGTATTGATAAGAGTCTCTATCGTTAGCAATTAATTGGCCCATCAAAGGTAATAAGGAGAAAGAGTATGCTTGGTAAACGTAATCAAGAGCAGCATTATCAACTTGAGAGAATTCAAGACAAGCGAAAATACCACCTGGTCTTAAGACTCTGTAAGCGGTATCTAAACCAGCTTGAATATTGGTGAAGTTTCTAATACCAAAAGCAATGGTATACACATCTTTAGAATTGTCTTCAATTTGGTCCATGGTTTCACCATTTTGAACCAAGAAATTAACTCTATCAGAACCATCATTCCATTTGGTACTTTGATATCTGATTTCACCTTCTCTTAACATATCAGGGTTAATATCAGCAACAGTCATAGTAGAAGCTCTATCATTGAATCTCTTTTCGGCATGTTCCAATAAACCAAATGCAATATCACCAGTTCCACCAGCAACATCCAAGAAATCTAATGGACGGTTAGAACCTGGTCTCATACCAGCATCTAATCTGTTTATAAAGTGGTTTTTCCATAAACGGTGAACACCCATGGACATGACATCGTTCATTAAATCGTAATTAGACGCAACAGATGAGAAAACTCCTCCAACCATCTTTTCCTTATCTTCTTTTTTAATGGTCTTATAACCAAAGTGAGTAGTATCATCATCTGATGGTGATTGACTATAACTTCTTACACCACAGAGCACTTGTTTGGTGAGAGTAGATCTCACAGGGCTAACCCTGGAAATCAATGTTTTGGCCAACATCTGAGTAACGACGAGATTTCGGGATGAAAGTTAACTGAAATTTGACTGAAAACTTGAGGGTTTTAAACTTTAACGTGATGGAAAATGGAAATGATGTGGTGCGCAACAAAATGGAAGAATTTTGATAGGAATTACACAACTGAGAAAGAAAAGAGCAATGAAAGCAACAAAAATGGGAACAAAAGGAGGAAAGAAAATGAAGGAGAGAAATCGGGAATTTACGAGGGAATGATACTCTCGAGATTTTTGAAGTGAATTTGACTAGAATTGAGTTTTAAGCCAAGATAAATGGGATCTTTTGGTGGTTTAAGACGTGTGAAGCTTGTGATTTTCTGTCGCCAGTGTGTCGCGACAGTCAAGAGGGGACAAGAATGCGACAACAAGTATAGTTGTTGAAGTAATTAGAAAGAAGAGAAACGATTAATAATGAAGTGATGAGATATGAAAAGAACCAAAAATGGGTGAAAATGGATAGAGTGTGCAAAAGGGAAGTTGCAACTGAGTTAATTTTGGTGGTCCACTAGATACTTATACTGTTGTAGTAACTTTTCACTAGAATTAGTGTGGTGTTCAATTTTCCAATCCTGAAAGTTGCAAATAATCCATACTTCCTAGCCAGAGAAACTGAAAATTACATATTTCTCCCAACTTAACTATCAAAATACGAAGTACACCCAATAGCTAATTAAATATGACCAAAGCCACTTTGAGCTAACTAAAATTAATGGGAGCTTACGCTAAACTATCCATAGTATTATATAAGTTTTAGTAGTACTGTCCATCTCTTAATACATACTATCAATTTTAGTGCTTATAATTCTTATTATAATTAGAACATCTCTCTATAATTTCAAATTCTAATTCTTCCAATCCTATTTTTCTATCTCTTATTACTACACTTTGCCGATTAAATATCATTTATTTATGTCATATTTAGACTACCCAACTCACTGGGAGGTTGGGGGGTTCCAAGTCGCACTGCTCGTTGGTAAAAGTCAAATTGTTCGGTTCAAGTGTTGGTTTTCCTACTCACAGATTCAACAGGTTGTATTATCGTTTTTGTTACTCACCTCCACATTAGAAATTAACAATTTAATTATGTTTTTTTATTATATTGAAATTTTGATTGTTTGGTTGATTGGTTGGTTTTTTTTTCTGATCAATTGTTTGTTAAATTTAAGCTTGAACAATTCTAACAGTGTTAGAGTGACCAGAACCTCTGGTCCAACCTTGGACAGTGACAATAGAGTCACCCTTGTTGATGATACCCAAGTCAATGGCTTCAGAAACAGCCCATCTCAATCTGTTTTCAACATCTTCTTGCCAGTTTTCAACCTTTGGCTTGGTGTAGATGAATGGATACACACCTCTGTATAAGTGACAGTATCTAGCAGATCTTTCGTTTCTGGTAACCATCATAATTGGAACGTTTGGCTTGTACTTAGAAACTAATCTAGCAGATAAACCAGAAGTAGATAAGACAACAATGGCCTTAGCATCTTGTTCGTAAGAAGCAGAGACAGCAGCAACGGCACAAGTTTCGGTGGTTGGGGTTGGCTTGATGGCTAAAGATCTAATTTCATTGTGTAATGGTTGGTAAGCAATGGCCTTTTCAGCAATGATAGCAGTGTTGTGCATCATAGAGACAGCTTCGTATGGGTAGTTACCCTTGGCAGTTTCACCAGACAACATAACACAGTCAGCACCATCTAAGATAGCGTTACCGACATCAGAAACTTCAGCTCTGGTTGGTCTTGGGTTGTAAGTCATAGATTCCAACATTTGAGTGGCACAAATAACTGGCTTAGCAGCTAAGTTACACTTGGCAATCAATTGCTTTTGGACAACGAAAACTTGAGGAGCTGGGATTTCAATACCTAAATCACCTCTGGCAACCATAACACCATCGGTTTCAACTAAGATATCATCGAAGTTGTTAACACCTTGTTGGTTTTCAATCTTAGCAATGATTTGAATATCCTTACCATCTTCACCTAAGACCTTTCTGATTTCCTTAATATCGTTACCAGATCTAATGAAAGAAGCGAAAACCATGTGAACACCATTCTTAACACCGAAACGGATATCAGCCTTATCCTTGTCAGATAAAGCTGGTAAATCAACATCAGTACCTGGTAAGTTAATACCCTTGTGAGAAGAAATCTTACCAGCATTGAGAGATCTAACCTTCAAGGTTTTGTCATCAACAACTTCAAGAACTTCAAAAGATAAAACACCATCATCAACATAGATGATTCTTCCAACTTCAATAACCTTGGTAATGTTCTTGTAATCAATGTACATGACGTTAGCATCAGACTTAGTAAGGTATTTTTCATCGGTAGAGAAGGTCATTTCGTGGTTAGCAGGAATTGGGTGATCTTGATCATCAATGGTGATACCAGAACGAATTTCAGGACCCTTGGTATCTAAAGCAATAGCCAATGGACGACCCTTATACACTTCTTCGGACTTCTTGGCATTGTCAATGACGGTTTGGTGGTATTCATGAGTACCATGAGAAAAGTTCATTCTAACAATGTTTAAACCAGCTTTTCTTAATTTAACCATGGTATCCACGTTGTTGGTCTTTGGACCAATGGTACCAATGATAGAAGAACGACGTAAAACCTTGTCTGGGGTCTCACGGGTATCCAATTGGGTTAACCAGTTTAAGGCGGCGTTAGACATTATGTATAAATATTGATATAATTAAAGCAAAAAGCTGAATCTCAATCTCAATCTCTTTAATATAATAAGAGGATTTGGCCTGTTTATATACCGCATCGCTAGATATCGGACTGAAAATTTTGTTCGGGGTGAGGGTGTCCGGAAAAGTGCCTAATACCGGATTTCTCAAAAAAAAAAAAAGAATAAGGGGGGCTCAAGATACGAGGTTAAATATAACAGGTGGGATGGAATCAGTACTATTTTTCATCAATTGGGACAAAAAAGTACTACAGTTTAGATGGACTAATGGACCATCTTGTCCCATCGATTCTGACTTAAAATATCGAGTCGTTGTGGAGTAATTAAAGGGTCGGTTGGATCGGATCAAACCCTTGGTTTCTTAATTAGTGTAGGTGCGATTCAAATAAGTGAGTCAGGTGACAGGACGAAAGGTGAATGCCGCCGTCTATTGCAGGGGGGGGTCGCTGGAAGTGAACGAGGAGGGGATAATTTTTGAAATAATATGTCTAGCGACAGTGGAGGGGTAAAAAAAAAAAGTGCCAGTAGTACATGTTTAGCGCTAGTGCCATGTGGCGGCGTAGGTATTGGAACGAATCACTGCACTTTTTCTGCGAGGCTGCAACGACACCGAGAGTCCAGCCCGTCTTAAACTTAATGACAACAACACACATTCTACGGACTTGGTATCGGGTTCGGAGTTTTGTAGCCCACGCGTTGCGTGCGGCGCATGCTTTCATAATAAGAGTTTTATAATTGGCCTGGATAAGCAAGGAAAGATGAGCCAAGAAGAACCAAACGGTTAAGTCTAATGTGTATGTTGTATATGTGGGGGAGCACTGGTGGTGACTGAAGTGGTAGTAGTGATGGTGGTGCTACTGTTTCAAAACGGTAACGCTTGCAAGTGGTGAAAAAGCAAACTAGCAAAACCTGATCCAGTCAGTCAGTGTAGAAAGCAATATGCGAAAAAAACGTACCACATTTAGAACGGAGTGTTTAGATCCGCCGATTAGCGAGCCCGTTTCGTCTAGCAAGTGGTGTTACCGGTGTTTAAGGTGTTTAGCGATATTTTTAAACGTCTAATTATACACATTTGTCTCGCAACTGTATGACGTAATCAGTGAATAAGTTCTGAAATTTTTGATTTTTGCAAAAAAATCCAATTTTCCAATTCGCACCCAACCTGTCCAAAGATCAACACTCTAGTGAAAATGCTATGTACAGGCTATTGATAATGTCACATGGTGTAGGCAGCCAATGGCGGCAAGAAAGGGAAGGCTAAGCCATAGGTCGACGGTCCAACCAAGGGGTGTAAAAAGTTCGTATATATTAGTCATGGTGTTTGGTACTTGCAAATGTGCTTTTTCGCCCGAAATGACGTACATTGTAGTTTGTAAGTGGTTCCAAGGTGATAAGCATTTCCGATTTGGCCATGTGCTGCCCCAGATGGGTCGGCCGGAACGGAAAGGAGGGATACTTTCCCCATTGGCTAAATGAAAGCCTTAGACTTGTCTGGGGTAAATGATAAGGATCAGGGCTTGAACCACCTCCACCTGGCACAATTAAATCTAATCGTAATGAATGTTAAGACGAAAAAGTAACAACCAAAAAACAGTAACTATGATAGTACGAATTGGATCCCATAAGACAACACCTCTGACACCAGAAAGAACTGAAGAAGCTCATCATTACTCTCTTACATCATCTCCCTATTATACCCCATTGATCCCCTTAATTGACCCTTAATCTGTCCTGGTTGATCACACTCCCTAACTTTTGGATATGTTGCAAAATATTTATATTCGTGATCCATTCTTCCTACTAATTATATGACATGTGCTTGGCTGCAACTTTACCCAACAGCCCAACGAATCATCATCAAAGTGAGAGATTTATGCACCAAACTAATCATACAGGGCGGGGAACCATATAACTATATATATCTGGCAATTTCCAATGACCAATTGCCAATTGTTTTATTAGCATGTTTCCTTTCATTAACTTGCCCTTACAGTTGGTGCTCATCAAAGAACTAGTGATATGCAGTAGCGAACCAAAAACCCTAATGATAATCTCAAATTCACTACTGCGAATAGGTTGAAGCTCGCTTATAATGGTCCTTCCAATCATTGTCGGAGTTGGGGCTACCGTAGCCGCCCTCCTTGTCAAATCGACCATTACGTCGTACCGAAAGTTTATCCACTTGACACCTCAAATGATCGCCACCCTTAATAACATCAAACTTACTGGTGGAACTGGAGATCATGATTTCGTACGAGATCGCCATTTGATCAAAGATCCCCTGTTTCATAAGTTCTTGACCAGTAGATACCCCAACCGGGGGTTTGCTGAGCCGATGACCGAACAAGAAGCATTACTTGTGCTAGGTATAGAGGGAGATGATATTGTTAACTTCAATAAGGCTCTCTTACGTAAGCGCTATAGACAGCTTATGGTACTAAATCATCCAGACAAGAAGGGAAGTCAGTACTTGACTCAAAGAATCAACCAAGCCAAGGATGTGTTGGAAAAGAGTTATTTATTTAAGAACGATAAAGATTAAAGGAGATGATTACAGAACATACAAATGATCATGTTGTCCCAGCTACAGCGAATAAAAATTAAAAAACAACAATTTAATGGTAGTATATTCCACGATTGTTATTGGATCAGAGAAGACGATCCAACGGATTTTATTGAAAAAATTCCAGTCTTTCAGTAGATGCTTAACTACTGCAAAATATCTTTCCATAAGACTACAAAAAACTACCGGTTGGTACCATACCAATAGAATGGAGATGTTTCACTCAAACCACAGTTTTATGGTATCACCAATCACTTAAAAATAAGGTCTAGCACCGTGTATATAGACGATAGATGACGATATTTATAAATGACAAATAGGCAGATAGAGTCAGTGCTCCACTGTGTACAAATACAAGACAATGTAGCCATTGATCTAATAGTTTTACAAAATTTATTACAATAATTAACGTCTATTAATTAAATCGTATTCTTTACTAAACATGCTAGAAGTTTAGATATCTACACCACAACACTATTATATTTTATGAACTTTTCACTGGCTATGGTTACCATTTTCTGAAGGTCCATTACCGTTGATTTCGTTAGCTCCGTTAGCTTGGTTTTCTTGATTTCGTTGATTTTGTTGGTTAGCTCCATTCAATCTTTCAGCCTCTTGGACTCTGTTAATCATATCTTGAATGGTAGCGGCTGGAATTGGTTCTGGTTCTTGCTGTTGTTGCTGTTGAGCAACTGATTCCTTGGACTTTTCCTTACCACCTTCGAAGTTCTCTCTGACTCTCAAATAGTGTTGTAATTCTTCAGCACTGACAGAAGGACTTAATTCTCTTTGGGCCTTGAGGAAATCTTCCATCTTGACCAAAACAGTAATATCCTTTTCAGTAGCAGCATTATCGAACCACCATCTAGTAGAAACAGTAGCCTTGCCTTGGTTAACCAAATCGGTATTGAATTGCTTAATCTTAGCATCCACTTCATTGGCAACTCTGGTCATAGCATTCAACATGGAGTCAGAACATAAGGCATAGAAATCGGCACCAGTGAAAGTGAAGGAACACTTAGCAGCGATTTGGGCCAAATCAACGTCTTCATCCAATTTGAATTTTCTGGTTAAGGCTTCAAGAATCTTGGTTTGCTTTTCATCAGTATCGGAAATACCCAAGTACAACATCTTATCGAATCTACCAGGTCTCAACAAGGCTTCATCCAATAAATCAGGCCTATTGGTAGCACCAACAACGAAGACACCATCACCTCCGTCACCACCACTCATACCATCTAATTCGGCTAATAATTGGGACACAATTCTGTCCATAACACCACCGGAATCACCTTGGTTACCTCTCTTTGGAGCAACAGAATCCAATTCATCAAAGAAGATAACACATGGTTTGGCATCTCTGGCTCTTTGGAAAACTCTACGGACATTGGCTTCGGATTCACCAATGTACATATTCAATAATTCTGGACCTTTAACACTGAAGAAATTAAGGGAGAAATTGGTAGCAATAGCCTTGGCCAATAAGGTCTTACCAGTACCTGGAGGACCATAGAACAAAATACCACTTCTCTTCTTTAAACCATTGTTGAATAATTCAGGATGCTTCAATGGCATATCAATAGTATCCAAGATTTCATCCTTAACAAGATCCAAACCACCAATATCTTCCCATTTAACATTAGGAATTCTTGGGGCACCAATAGAGTCACTGAATTGGTTTCTGGCTTCGTTGATAGCAGCACTGAAATCATCTGGGATCCAGTTGATCAAACCACCATTACCAATTTTAATGATTTTGTTAAGAGGAATTTCAGAATCAATAGATAATTTGATAAGTCTTTTAATTGCGGAGTTCTTGGACTTCTTGATAATAGAGGTCAAGTCTCTTGGAGTCAACCCTGCTGACTGTAATGCAAGAGTCTTGTAGTTGATATCTTGTCTAAGAACAAAGATGTTGGAAGTCACATCAAAATTACCCTTGAATTCCACTCTGGTTCCCAGGTAACTGGCATCTTCCTTCTTGGTTTCGTTACCAATAAGGAACTTGAAGATCTCTAATCTTTCAGATTCACTAGGAACGTTGAAAGTAATGTTGAACTTGATCATCAGCTTGATATTGTCGTTGACTTTATCGTAATCATTACTACTCATGATAACCAATAAATTGGAATTTTGACTGAGGTAATCGTTCAAGGTTTGGACCACCTTTAATGATAATGAAGTGAAGACACTGGAGTTTTGGTCATTGACATCAACTTGTGGACACAAGCTCTCGATGTGTTTCAAATAAATTAAATGGAATGAAGAAGAATCTGCTGGTGCATTGGCAATCAACTTATCGATCTTACCCATTAATAAACCAATGGTCTTTAATTCTTGTCCTGGGTTAATAAAGTCAAAACTGTCTAATTCGATCAAGTTAAGACCCAATTCAATGGCCAAGTGTCTTACCAAAGCGGTCTTACCAATACCTCTACTCATAGATTGGAGCATGACGGTTGTTCTCAAGTTGATCTTGGAACTTAAACTGGTTTGAATCACTTTCTTTAATTCTTTGGCATAGGAGAAGTTGTTACCATTAGTGTTGAAGTTGAAGCTTGGTGGTAATTTCAAGTAGTCGTACCATTGACTGAAGTCATTCTTTGGTAATCTGACAAATTCTACACCTGAAGAGACCAATAAGGTTTGAGTAGGGTCAATAATAAATTGATCAGTTCCCTTATCGACACCCTTGATATCGACGATCTTGAACCAGGCAACAGTATCAGGATCACCTGTTGGAATGACATCAAAATCGTTTCCACCTTCTTCTTCGTCTTCTTCGTTATCAAACATGGTTTTGGCCAAAACGGAATCAATAACCACTGGGAAATAGTCACCTTTTTGCACACATTTGAAATGGTTACTCAAGCTAGTTTTCAAGCTAGAGAAGAAGTGCTTTTGGTAGGCTCTATCCATAGTGATTTGAGAAGAGATTCTGGAGATGATGGCAGATTCTGCAATTGGGAGGTAAGTTGATAATTGTTGGTTTTCAGTGGAAATAGATTCAAGAGTGACAGCGGAATCATCATTCAATTCCAAATTAATTATCAAAATTGGTGACAAGTAGACGTATCCAGATTTGAATATTTTATTTGGTTCAGCCAAAGTGAAAACCTTGACTATAACCAGTTTACCTCCGTAGTTGATTTTACATAAATCACCGTTGAAAACAGGGAATCCCAATTTAATGAAATCACTGGAACTCAAGAACACAAAGAGTTCTGGATCGTCTTTGTTCCAGTCTTCTGGAAGGCCATCTATGGTAATTGGTTCAGGAAGAGGTTTCACTTTGAAAGAAGCACTCTTTTTGACTGAGTCGCTGTTGAATTGTAAACTTGAAGTCATGTAGGAAGAGATATCAACGTCTTCGTTGAATTGTTCCACATCTTCATCGTCAAGTTCCTCTTGTTCTTCCACGAAATTATCTACTCCTCCGTAACCTTGTGGGTACTCATTATCTTTGATCAATATGATTTTGGTATCCTTGTCAACCACACCTTGAGAGATTGGTTCACATAACTTGACTTGACCATTGATCAGGCGGATATAGTCATTTTCATTGACCACAGCACCATTATGAACCAAGAATTGGTTGGTAAATTGGTCTCTGGTGGCGTCTTGAGGCTTGTGGCTCATAACAGAGTAGACTTCTCCAGGTACACAGACATAGATGGAAGATAATTTTGGAATATCTTTATATGAGATGGATTGAATGACGGCAGAGTTAAGAGTAAGTTGATCCTCAGTGAATTGCATGTTGACATTGGTGTTGTTGATGAATTTGATGGTATTGTGGTGATGTTCAAAGTCAATTGAGGAGATCTTAAAGATCCTGAAAGCTCTGAAGAAATCAGGCGATCCCATTAATTTGATAAGCACATACTTTGAGTCATGATCTTCTTGGTCAGGAAAGATCTTATTGAACAAATCGATAGAGACTTCGAGAATGTCATGTTGTGACAAATCAGGATTATTGATAAATGTCACGTTGGCAACAGTAGACACCGACCTTTGTTCAGCATCGTTATTGATAGCAGAAGGCATGATATGATGATGATGTTGATGATGATTATGATATTAAGTAGAACAGTGAACAACGAACACCTGAAAGTTAAAATACAATTGATAAACTTTGAATTAACTAGGGCTGGCCGATGCTTTTTTGGTTGCTGTATATGCTAAGCCTTTGGAGTGTAATTGGACCCTTTGGAAATGTCGGTAGAACTGATTTGATGGTTGGCGGCTAACGTGAAAATTGGAAACCCTCAATATATATAGGTATGAATTATATTAGTGGGGCTTCCTCGGTAGTTTTTTGTGGGGTCGACATGTGCAGGTCCCCGACCACCAATGGGCCATGCGCCAACGAGTGTGATGGATGATGGAGGCAACAGCCGTGGATGAGGGCCAGAAGAGCGGAGTGTCGCGTGACCAAACTGACAAGAGTTGATATTAGCCAGTATTGTTGAAAATGTCAATACTGTGACTGTTTTTGATGTGTTGTACTGGTGCTACTGGTGTTAATGGTGTGTGTGTGTGTGTGTGTGTAATTGGTGAGCCTGTGCTATATAGCGTTCAGGGAGTGCACTAAATTTTTGCAACTTGTGTAGATGGACGAATGTGAAAACGAGCACAAGCGAGGCCCCAAAGTGGCGAAATCCGATGATTTGGTAAATTATGAAGAGTAGTGATCGAGGGTCTGGTTTGTGTGCTATAGCTGGGGTATGGATGTATTCATGAAGGTATGGGGTCGAAGTGTGTTGCATGTTCAGTCTCTGTTAAGTATCAGGTGACAGTATGTCAATTGTGTCTAAGAAAGATAGTCTTGTGAACTAGGTATATAGGTATATACTACTAGCTGTTAGACGTTACGGGTGGATACAATTGGTTTATAAGTGACTAAAACTATTATATGTATATAGGTAGAGCCTGATAAATCTGTTATAATTATGGTGACTGTGTTTCCAGTCTTCTTAGTTTATTCACTTCACCTATTAACCACTATCACTATCAACTAGTCCAGAGCAAGGCCGATCACTAAAATTACCAAAGCTCCAAGAGTGCTGTATAAATAAGGAGTCTAACTGAAACAATTGAAGCTAATCTGTATTTTCTATTTACCTATAGTTTTCTGTGACGTTCTCTCCATAGAATCAACTGTTTAGTTGTGTGCTAGTTAATAGTATGGTGATACCTCAACATGCCAGTACAATTATATTATTGTCCACATGAACCCTATTCCACTTCAGCGAAACTCGCTTCGATGAAAACAATCATTTTAAATATTCTTTACACACTCCTAGATTCTTCTTATATATCAATCTTTTCTGGCCTGTTCTGGTACTTCTGGTTATTCTTCTAATTTCGCAGCCATCTACACCAAGCAAATACCAATTCCCACCATAACCCAGCCCCAACCCACTCAAATGATAGTCACTGCCACAATCACACACCCAAAACACGACGTATCGACCTAACCACCCCACCCACTCTCTAAACATTCGCTCTCTGTTCTACTTCCCATCACTCTTCTCTTGTTCACCAATTCCCTACTTCTCATCCAGGGTTACCCGGACTTTTCTCTCGCTATATAAGCCAGCAAAATTTTTACTACACCACCAACAACACAAATGGTAAGTCTTCATGATACCATACCTTAAGTGATGATAATCTTTCTTTTTTACCTATTTAGAGCTTTTTTGGGAGTTTTCACCGTTTTGGTGGAGCATAGCTTCTATTGCAATGATTTGGTATTTTGTCATAGTTACACTGATATAAGGTACCACCATATGATTTAGAATTGTACTAACAATAGAAGAACTGAACGAATATAATTTAGCAAAAAGGAATAGAACAACCGAGGTGTTCAAGACCAGGACCATTCTTTTGAAACCAGTTATGGTCATTGTCTTGGAACTCGATGTTCACTTCTTTTCATCTTTTTCATGTTTTTCATCACTATTAGCCGAATGGCCCATTTCGTAGAAGTGAGATCATTGGGTTGATGAGAATGTAACTGGGAACCCGTTTTGGTGAGGAATGATCAATTTGGGTTAACTACAGGTACAATGTAGCGTAAGTGCGATAGTCAGGGGTTCTAAGGACTCGATACGTTTGACTATAAAGGTGGCTAGTATTAAACTGGCCATTTAACAGTATAACGAATCACCTTTCACAGCTGAGGCATCGCCTAAAAACCTAAGACTGAAGGAATAAGGTTTCACTAGTTAAGGGCTAATTTTTAGCTAGCACCAGAGAGCCATCGCTTTGGACCAAGCAAATTTTTAGGCTTTTCCCTAGTTAGTTTAGCTCGTAAGTACTACTGGGTAAATCAATAGCAATTTCTACCAGTATTAATGTTCCAATATCGAACTTAGCTTTGATAGCTTAGCTAGCCATATTGACTTCATTAATTCTCTACAATTGACCACCAGCTAGATAAGTTCTGAAACGGTCTACTTATTTTTTCATATTATGTGAATCATATTATACAACTATTTATTGAGATAATCAAGTAATTGTTCACAAATTTAAGCTTCATCTTCAACAACAACGGTGTGTAAACCCTTGGTGGTTGGGACGGTGACTGGTTCAACGAAAGCGAACAACTTTTCCTTGGCGTTTTCTTCGTCGTTTCTCTTTCTGGAGATTCTCAATCTCAATCTGTATTGGACACCTTGGACACCTCTAGACCATAATTGGACGTTTAACTTTGGGTCTAATCTGACATCGGTGGTACCCATGTGCAAAGTGGCGAACTTCTTGATCTCCTTGACAGCCTTTGGAGCTCTCTTCTTGAAGTGAACACCGTGTAACTATAATGTTAGTATTTGAAACAAAGTCAAAAGTAAAAAAAAAATTTTACAAAAAAAATTAATGAACAGAACAGAACCTCCATTTTAGAAATGAAACAGACCATCATATTGAAACACAGTTCGATAACAGTCGTTACAAGTAGAAACACAGTCCAAGCATATTATACTTAGAACCGTTTTGGTTATAACCAAGTGTGTCCCATAAATTCCGAAAACTCTTAGTCTCTTCTCCTCACCATAGAAAATTTATGTTCACCCATATTGATGATCATTTCTATAGTATTGAGGGAAAAAAAGACAGAAAAGACTGGGAACCTACTCTTAGTCACACTAACAGTTTCATTACCCATCACTCGTTTGACTGGTTTCGACTTGCTTCATATCGGATGATATCCACTTATAGTTAATCCTTCATCTTCCTCTTTATTCTCCTTATTTTTCCTCCTCTTCCTTCACTATTGGTTCAAACAATATTGAGTTGTCGGTTGGTTTTCAATGATATCTGGTGGTTGCCATGGTCGATTCATTCTTGTTCATCACCCTATCGGTTCATTTTACATACTCTCTTGTGCAAGTTGATGGTGTATTCACGGGTAACAACGTCTTGTAAAGCCATTTTGAATTATGATTATCTAACGAAGAGTGATAGAAACTAGCACAGCTTTTGGGTGTATAGAGATTTTTTTTCACGATTTTCCCAGGGTATGTGAAAAATTTTCTCCCTGTGCACTCCCGCTGCGAGTACTAAGTGGAGCATTTCCGTATAGGGAGTCGCTGCTTATGTAATAGGAAGGGGAGTTAAAGCGTGAGTGAGCAAGATCCTATCACGTGGGAAATTAGATGCGTTAGGGCAGAAGCCCTCTTCTCAAACATAAGTAACATATTGCAACAATGACTGCAAATAGTAGAGAGAGAGAGAGAGAGAGAGAGAGAGAGAGAGAGAGAGAGAGAGAGAGAGAGA